>CM064911.1:20264146-20566184 GCA_032727855.1 Quercus ilex subsp. ballota | reverse complement strand
GGAAAGATGAAAGAGATATGAGAGAGAAAAGAGGAATAAAAAAGAATAATTCATATGCCAAACCGGGTCCGTACCGTGGCAAATTTATAAGTGTACTGTAGCATGTTACAAAAAATATGAGATATGGCACGTCTGATAATGGGGTTAAATGGTGCTTGGTGTGCTATTTAACATTTGGCACATATAGCACAGCTGATAAAGATGCTCTTACATCACTTGGGGTCGTCCCATGCATCCACGACTCACCAAAGTTGCCAGAACTGTATGCTGACTATCCTTAAAGATTAATGCAAGATTCTGGCATTGTTGTGCAAAGTGAAAGGAGTGAAAGCAAAATTAGAACTCAAGAGAGGTTGTATTTTTGAACACCCAAGACAAGGGAAATGAAGAGAAAAAGGGGTACTTCTCATAAATTATAAATTTCCTCTTGTCCCGTACGTCAATAAAATTGGAACTGGCGCCAAAACGAATCAAAGGCGGTACTAAAGAGAACGAAGGCGTCGATACCAAGCAATTGGGGCAAACAAGCAGCGTGTAAACTTATATTGAAAAGATTAAACACGTAGAAGCTTACATAAAAAACTAAGATTCGTAACACAGAAGCCAAGTTTTTTGCATGCGCACCTCAGTATTAATAATATGCATGCTGTGCTTTATTTATTTTCCATTGCCTTCTGTTAGTTTTAAACTCTTAATACATTTCTCATGTTTAATGTTGGTTATATGTGGGTTTTGGCCAATAGTTTTTGGTGTTGTACGTGACCACTGTTTTGGTAAAAGGCTTCCAACTTGCACATGAGTCCATGATCATCAATAAATGAATAAATAAATAAAATTGTTAGTAAAATTTACACCAAAATGCTGTCATATATGTACTTAATGGTGGCAGTAGTTAACAGAAGGAATGCATGTACTGATTACATTTGTAAACATGGGGAACAAATTGATAATATTAAAATTTTAAGTACCAAATTAAATTAACCACTCAGGAAAATTTTGAAGGACTAAATTGTATTTTAACAAAAAAAAAAAATGTGGGACATTAATTAATTACTCCAGCTGAATAGAAATAGAGATCTGTGGAATTTTCATTCACAACCAAAAGAATATGTGGTGTCCTGATGTTAGCGTATTATCAGGGTTGGAATCAAGGAATGGTTAAGATTCTCCATTGAAATTGTAAAGGCAGCAGATGCAGAGCAGGGTGCAGTGCAGAAGGCAAACGCTCATGAGTTGCAGAAACGACATGTAGTTCAGTAGCATGGTTGTAAAACTACCTGTAGCTTAGTGTCAATTATTAAGAGCTGAGTTAGTTATTGTTAATGGACACGTGTACAGTCAAGATTAGATCATCTATTAGTCTGTTAATCCTACTGAAATTACGCAGGTTAGTTAGGATAGATTAGCTATAATAGAGTATATATTTGTATTGGGATATTGTAATGTATTGATTAGTGAGTGATAATACAAATCTCAATTCTTTTGGATTCTCTCAATTCTCTCTAAGAATCAAGGTTTTCTTTCATGGTATCAGAGCCATCAATGGCGTCCTCTGCAAGTTCAACTTCCTCTGCTTCAAGTTCAAGCGCAAGTACAAGTACATGCTCTTCAATTTCTACTCATGGAGTTAATCCTTCATTGCTGCTTCTATCTAACATGGTGAGTATGAAGACATTAAAGCTTGATTACAACAACTATTTGGTTTGGGGACACCAAATTGAGGTGATTTTGGAAGCTAACTCAATGATCCTCTTCTCAAGGATAGCTCAGGGAATTATACCACTGAAGCTAGTTCAAAGTATATTCAATGGAGGAATTGTGAACAGACACTATTCACTTTCATCAATTCTACTCTCTCTCTCCATCAATCTTGGCTCTCACAGTAAGTCAGAAATCTGGTAAAGGAGTCTGGAAGATCTTGGAGAAACGTTTTGCTTCTGTTTCTCGATCTCACATTCTTAGCTTAAGGAATGAATTGATGAGTCTCAAGAAAGGTTCAGAGAGCACGAACTCTTTCTTTCAAAGAGTCAAAGAAATTAGTGATAAGCTTGGTGCAGTGGCAGTTTGTGTTGATGAGGAAGAGCTTATTTATTTAGCACTTGAAGATTTGCCACCAGAATATAATGCATTTTGCTCTGCTATACGAACTAGAAGTGATGTGGTTACACTTGAAGAGTTGAATACTCTACTTAATGCTAAAGAAAGATCCATCAAGAAAAGGTCTGATCTTCGAGATTCATCTTCTTTTGCTATGGTAGTTAATCAGTTCAATCAATCTTTCAATAGAGGAAGGGGAAAAGAAATCCAACAATCGTGGTCGTGGCGATGGAAGAGGTAATAGCAATGGTCAATTCTCTGGCGGTCAATCTAATCGGTTTACTACTAGTCAGTCTCAATTCTTTGGCCAATCCTACAATGGTCAAGGTCAGTTTTCCCCTTCCCAGCCACTGTCCAAGTCTAATTTTCCACAAGGTCAGAGGCCAATGTGTCAGATCTGTGGTAAGAGTGGCCATACTACTCTAGATTGCTATCATAGGATGAACTTTGCCTATGAAGGGAGAAATCCTCCAGCTAAGCTTGCTTCAATGGTTACAAGTTCAATGGCTTACTGACATAGGTGCTTCTAATCATATTACACTAGAGTTGGCTCAACTCTCTTTACATCAACAACCTACAGCTGGTGAGACTATTACGGTAGGAAATGGGCAAGAATTACCTGTTACTCATATTGGGAATGGTAAGCTTCTTACTCATTTACACAATGTCAACCTTAATAACATCTTTAGGGTACCACAGATAGCTTCAAAATTACTTTCAGTGCATAAGCTTTGTTTGCAAAATAATGCATTTTGTTATTTTGATGCTTATCAGTTCTCAATTCAGGATTTAACTACGGGGAATGTCCTATACAGCGGGCTAAGTAAAGATGGGGTCTGTCCTATACCACCCTTTGCTTCTGATTCATCTTCATCTGCATCCTCTTTCAATTCCAAGTGTTTTGCTGCTATTTCTACTCAGGCTTTGCTTTGGCACCAAAGACTTTCCAAGATTTTACATTCTTCCTTAAATTAAATGATGTACCTTCTATTACCATTTCTTCTTCTAGTGACATTTGCTTACAATGTGTTTCTTGTATAAGTGCTAAGATGCACAGATCTTCTTTTCCAAAACATGTATCTTGTACTACTTTTCCTTTGGAATTAATTCACTCTGATGTTTGGGGTCCTGCTCCTTCTGTTTCTAAGCTTGATCACAGGTTTTATGTGATATTTGTTGAAAATTTTACTCGTTTTGCATGGTTGTTTTTGCTTAAACAGAAATCTAATGCCTTAAGTGTGTTTGTTCATTTTAAGTCTCTTGTTGAAAATCAGTTTAATACCAAAATCAAAACTTTAAGGACTGATGGTGGTGATGAATTTGTTAAATGAGCAATTTAACAAATGAGTAATTTTGATCTCTTTTACTTGTTTTACAGAATTAAGCCAAGCATGGTAGCAAAAATGGAAAAGTTTTCTGCACAATTAGTAGCTCCTAGAATGCTGGACCTGATGAAAGTCACTGGTGTGTGTGTCATGTAATCAAGACATTTCTTGTAAATATGTACCGAACAAGGACATGGTGTAACAAGCAGGAAAGGTCTTCTTGGTCATGCTCATGAGTCTTACCTATCAGTTCTGTGGCTTCATCCTCCTGGTTCGATCACTATCACACACTTAGGATTTGAGATGTTTCCATGGAGAATCTTAACCATTACAAACATCAAGACACCATTTTTTTATTTTTTTTTTGGTTGTGAATGAAAATTCCACAAGTGTCTATTTCTCATTCAGCTAACGTATTCCCACACGCTTAGGATTTGAGATGTTTATTTTTATTGATGGTCATGTGCAAGTTTTTTTTTAGAGATAGTTTCAACCAAGGACGGAGTTAGGACTTGGAGTTAGGGGGGCAACTTTGATTCTCACTATGTGCGGCAGCTCTGGCCTCTAACTCTACCGCTTAATCATTGAGATTTTTTTTTTTGGTGTCTTTGTTGTGTGCGTGCTGGATAAGGAAAAAATTATTTTGTTTAAAACTTTTTAGAGGGCCAAGTTGTTTGTTTTGTGTAAAATAAGTTGATGGGGCTCAAATTTTTTTTTTTTTAAATTTTAGTATTGGTAATTTTTGTTCTTGAGCTAATTTTTTTGGACTTATATATTTTATTTTAAATTTAAACTATTAAATTTTTATAGGCTTTAAAAGCTGGAAAATGCTAAAGTTACAAAATTTTTACAAATTAAAAGATCTTTAATTGATTTTTTTTAATATTTGACAAATAACAGTGATTTATTTTATTTTATTTTTTTTTTTTGAGGGGGGGAAACATAGACCAATAGACTAAGAAAAACTGGCTAAATCAGCCTAAAGTACATAAACAAATTGTGGTGGAACATATTTTCGATGAATCAAATTAATTCAAATAATGAAAATCTTCAAATAGAGGCAGATCTAAATTTCTTAGGCATCTAAAGACAAAGCCTTTTTATTGAAACCACAAAGAGAAAATACATCAGATCTTTAAGCCAAGCTAGAAATATGATTGCTGAATTAACGAAAATAGTACGTTAAAGACATGATTGCTGAATTACAAAAATTATTTGCTCCATTATAATATGTCATAAACTTGACAAACTATGCTGGCTACCTTCATAATAAGTCATCAACCTTGTGCACCTGTGGTAAAGGAAGATAAATTTCAATGAATTAGAATAATAAAAAGTTTTGAATTTCAAAAAATGACGTTGTAGTGACTTGTGACTGAGCTGTTCCCCTACAATTTAAAAGATATTCATTAAGCCATTACCTACAAGGCTACAATTTAATTGGTAAATTAAGTATCAATTTTTTTTTTTTTACACCTTTAAGAAAATTTAAAATGCAAGAAAGTTAATTTGTGGAATTATGAAATCCAAACGCATTTAATATTTACTAAATTACACCAACCTTTCTTAAAGTTTTATGAAATGACACTCCCCTTCTTATGTTTTATGAAATGACATATGACACTCATTCCTTAAAGTTTATATAAATGTAATAGTTAATACATATCTCAAGGGAGAGGAGTGTCATTTTTTCCAAGTTTGAATAAAAATATATTTTTAAAATGAAATATTCTATTAGTGAAATCATAGTTTGAGAGGCATGGACTTAGCTATTGCATTTATATAAATCTCAAGTGAGGAGTGTCACTACGATAAACGTCAATGGAGGGTGGTGTACTTTACCCTTTAATATTTACGGAATTAGCAACCCATTTACTTAGAATATATCATACATATCTATCATAATAAATACCTAATAATACTAAAATATATAGTTCTATATACAAACACAATCTAGATTTTCTTACAAAAACTTAATATTAGCTAAAATGTAAATTTCAATGAAATTTTTTTTTTACCATGTTCTTAAAAATTTTTTGTTAATATCTTCAGTTGAAAATGTAAATGTGAAATAAATTTATTGCATCACAATAACAAAAATTAATTTAATGAATTAATCAAGAATGAACTATTTGCGTACCAAGTAACATCCTAGCAAGACATTTTGGAAAAATTACACTTTACCCCCTATTTTATATCTCCTTTTACACTTACACCTTTAAACTATACGAATAAATATTTACCTCCTTAAACTATGTCAATGCACACTTTACCCCATAAACTATATGTTTATTTGAGAAAGGTTTTTAGACTTAGTTAGGAATGTTATATGCATCTAATTATGTTTATTTTAAAATAATATATATATATATATATATATATATATATATATATATATATATATATATATATATATGAGAGATTACATTATAATTTGGAATTTTAAACAAGCAAGATTTCTCCAATAAATTAATTAGTTAAAATTTGTAGCATTTACATGTTTATCACAGCAATTTAGTACATTAGCCATGGTCCTGTGCGATGCGCGAATGATGCTTTAAGCTGTTATGTGAAACACTTATATAGAATATCCAAAATATTTTAAAGTAATAACATGAAGTAATGTTGCGATAACATGAAGAGATTTATGTTAAATTAATGATATAATAAAAAATTAAGGGGATGGAGAATTTAAACTATAGAAAAAAGAAGTTACATAAATTAGAAATTAGTTATTATGTGGTGTAATATCTTCTAAAAAAAAATGGGGTGTAATAAGTTGATTGTTTGTTTAACCCTTTTTTTTTTTTTTTTTTTGCTAAAATTTTTAATCATAATTTTTGTTTGTACATTGGCTTGAAGTTAGCATAAAAATTTTGTAATTTCATGTAAATGTTTAGTTGGCATATGGAAATATCATCTAAAATTTATGATGTCACGTTTATGTTATTGATGTATGATAATGGTAAGTTAAACGCTCAGTGAAAATAGTGATATCCTATTAATAGAATTTTATTATAATCCAAAATATGTAAAGAAGTTGAGGTGTAAAGCTAAATGAAAAATTACTCTTACAAAGCGCCACATGATAGAATCGCATGGTCTCTCACGCTATGTTTTTTCTTTCTTATATAATTTATTTTTAAAACCGTATAAAATTATATATGTAAGGACTAGATTTTGGTTCCTAGCCCACTAAATGGTGAGACTTAGGCCAAAAAGCCTACAACAATGAATTTGTAGAGGATGGGTTGAATACTAGTCTTTAGTTGATCAAACAGACAACACAATGGGTCCAAAATTCTAAAGAGAATGGACTGAAAAAGGTTTATATTGAAGACCAACTGTCCTCGGCGAAGTCCGAGGTGGTCTGTTTATTTATCTTCCCTCCAAATTCAACTACAAGCTTCTTTCTTAAAAGTTACAATCTTTTCTATGATGAACTTCCAATCCCCCCTTTCTGTCTTCCTCCTTTCCTTATATACTCCTTTTTCTTTTCCATCTCCACCTTCCACATGCATGCAAGATGATCGATCTTGATACTTGTCCTATCAACACCTTCCATCCATTTCCATTTAGCAGCAGTAAGGCTGAAATATACTGTTCAGGCATCACTTCCACATTAATGCAGCTAGGGAGTTAGGTGCAGTCCATTTAATGCGGAGGTAGTAGCTTTCTCCTTAGACATTTTGGGATGCTTTCCTACCTAATGTCTCTGCCATACTAACCTATACCAACAGATCTTCCTGGAATATTACCTCAGTTGGCATATGACCTCCTCGGACTTTAGCCTTGGTCTGTTGAGGATGTATTTGTCCTTGGCTCATTCTGCTGAGTCATTATGGACGAAGCTAACCTCTCTGCTCACCATCCCAATCTCTTTTAACCATGATTCTTCCCCCTCGGACAAAATTTTGTCCTCGGATTGGGCCATAGGCCCAATATCCAAACAAATAACAAACTTTTGGGCCCAACATCCCCACAATATATATATATATATATATATATATATATATATAAAGGCAAGACTTAGGTACTTACGTATAGTATTTATGTGCTATTCCTTAGGTTCTCCTTTTAAGATTCAGCCATGTGGATTTTTTCTCATGAAAAGGAAGTGTATTTTTTAGTTAAGTAGCCACATGGCTAAATCTTAAAAAATGAACCTAAAGAACAGCACCTAAAGTACTATACCTAAGTTTTATCCTATATATAATTAGTGCATATTTATAGATAATTAATGTGTATTCACTTCATTGACACATTCAATGAACTAAAAGTTTTACATTTGATGAGGTGGAAGTCTAAATGAGAGAGGCTCAACGAATATGCCACTTGGCAGAACCTCATATCTCCCATATGAGGTCTCTGCTTTTATATATATATATATATATATATATATTGATGATTGATGTGTCGATAATTTAAGCTTATGTCTTTTATAGGGATCTCTGACTAGATTAATAGAGGGCATAAGCCAATTTCTTGTGATGTCTCTTTAATAATGGAAATCACCCAAATCTCTCTCTCACACACACAAAAGAGAAGAAGAGGAAGAGTAATTGGACTCATTCCCAATCCTATGTATAGTAGAATGAACTAATAAAATTTCAAGTGGCCCCAATCTTTTTAGTTTTGCAAGATGGACAGTGGCTTTCTAATTGCTATATGATTCCCTTAAACATTTGGAATGGCTTTATTAAGTTAATTAGATCATGTGGTGTGGGTGGACACATTACCAAATATATATATATATATATATATATTTATATATCAATGAAAAAACAAAATTTACCTGTAGCGGCAGTAGCGCGAACTCGTTGTCTTTGTATACTAGTTTTAAGAATGCTTTCTCGAATTTTATGAAGCTCAACTACAACAGTACTAATGTTCATCCTTTCTCTTGGAAATTTTGTGGAACAAGCAACTCCAATTCCAAGTATCAAAATCAAGCATTCTTGAATTTTGGAACTTCCATTTTGATCCTCATTTCGAGTGTTGTTTATCCTCCTCATCTCTTCCTCTTGCCTTTCCCAAAGAAGATTAGGATCTACAATGTCAATTTTTCGTTCTGACAAAGCTGCTTTGACAAAGTCATGAAGGTTTAAATTATCTTGAAAAATGCTATCAGTAGGTCTCTTTCCCGTGAACATCTCTAACAATAGTATGCCGTAACTATAGATGTCACCATATAGTGACACTTCATTTCCCATACCATACTCTGCAATTGCATGTAACATATGTTGTAAGATAGGCGAATATTTGTACAAGAAAAAGAAGGGAAAGAAAAAAAAAATCTCACAAGTAATAAAGGTTTATTTTCAATGGCATGTAATAAGAAAAATAAAAAATAAAGAGAAGTGAAAATTTGTTACGACACATTTTATCTAGGGTGAGCTTTAAGCCTAGGCCTAAGGTTCTATATGCAAAAAATTTCATAAAAGAGTCCCCAAGGACCACATCAACCAAAAAAAAAAAAAAGAAGAAGCTCCAAAAGATTATTTTAAAAAAGTGAAAAAAAGTGGGTTTTGTATTTTTTTTTTTCTCTCACACCTCCGCTAAAATATAGGTAATAGAAATCCAATTCAATTGAAACCCTAACATGTTTCACAAAAATAAATTTTATATGAGAGTGTTAATTAAGTTAATTAATTATTATTAGTTGTACAAAAGACGTCACTAAAACCTAAATACAATGGCTGAATTAGTAATTGGCATCTCCAAAAAGCAAAAACTTTGATTTAAAAAAAAAAAGTTAAATAGATATTATTTGATTGATATTTAATGATTTTAAAATTCTCACTTAAAATTATTGCCTTAGGCATCAAATTGTATTTCGTCAGCCCTAATTTTATCTTCTAGATACAATACATCCATTCATGCTTGAATTAATAGTAGTAAACTAAGGGAAAAAGAAAGAAAATTAAATTTAAGAAATGTAAAATATATTTACCTGGAGGAGTATAACCAACTGTTCCTCTAACCCCAATGGAGCTTGATTGATTTGTAGAACAATCTTGGGAAACATCATGGAGGAATCTTGCTAAGCCGAAGTCGCCTACATGTCCAATCAGGTCATCATCGAGAAGAACATTACTGGGCTTGAGGTCACAATGAACAATTGGGGTTTCACAACAATGATGAAGATAATCCAATGCACTAGCAACATCAATGGCGATATTCAATCTTTGAAGAAGACTTAACTTCCTTGGTTCCTCAATAGCCTCATTTGTTCTTGGAGTTGGATGCAACCACTCATCTAGATTGTCGTTTCCGAAGAACTCATATACCAAAGCTTTAAAATCATGACCTTGATAGTCAATACTTGAACATGCTGTGAGTACCTTTACAAGATTTCGATGTCTGATGTTTCTTAGAACCTCACACTCGGCCATGAAACTTTTGGAAGCTCCACGACGTGAGAGGTTAAGCACCTTGACAGCAACCATATGTCTGCCTTGATCAAGAATTCCTTTATACACAGACCCAAAGCTGCCCTTACCAATTAAATTAGCAGAAGAGAATCCATTGGTAGCATTTAGGAGACTTTGGTAAGATACATTCAAAAGGAAATTTACTGAATCAATTGAGGTATTTTTCTTCCCTTTTTTTCTTAAAGAGCAAAGAAGTAGAAGCGATAGAATCAAAGTTACTCCAAAAAGCCCAAAAAGTATAGAGATTATTAATTTCACAGTAAGAGTCAACTTCTTCTTTTTTGATTTGTTGTATTTGCACTTTGGAAGCTGAAATTTAGGTATGCCACCACAGAGCTCACCATTTCCTTGAATTGAAGTTGCATTTGCGTTCTTGAATACTCCAGTTGTTGGTACGTCACCCTCGAAATGGTTGTATGATAAATTCAATAATTGTAAGAAATCAAAGCTCTCCAAAAATTTTGGAATCTTGCCAGAAAAATTATTGTTAGAAAGGTCAAAATGTTCAAGACCTCTTAATGATTCCAAAGATGAAGGAACATCCCCTTGGAAGAAGTTTCTTCTCATGGCTAGAAACTCTAGCTTTACACAACTTGCAAGACTTGCAGGAATTTTACCAAATAACATGTTTTTTGAAATATCCAAATATTCTATATTTTTTAAATTTCCTATTTCCATGGGAAGGACACCGGTGAATTGGTTGCCAGACAAGTCAACGCTATTTAGTGAGAATGAAAGACCAATAATTTGAGGGGATATGGTACCACTAAGATTATTATTATAAAGATAAAAGGTTATTAAATTTCTGCATTGACTTAGGCTTGAAGGGATGCTTCCTTGAAGATTGTTGTCGTGTAATTCCAAATCCAACAAATTTGTTAAATTTCCAAGAGAGGATGGAATGTTCCCAATGAAATTGTTTTGGGATAAATCCAAAATTTGTAATTTCTGAAGGTTTCCAAGTATAGAGGGGATGTTACCTGAAAATTTATTGTTCCACATTTCTATATCCTCCAAGTTGATCAGATTTCCTATAACACTAGGAATATTTCCAGATATTTTATTATTATTCAAATAGAAAAAGGTAAGACTAGTTGAGATGTTGCCAATACATTTAGGCAACTCCCCCCCAAAGTTGTTGGTATTTATCTCCAAATCTCTTAGGTTGGTAGCATTTGACAAAGAACAGAGAAAACTCAAGTCATTTGCTCCTTCATTTCCAAGCTGGTTTTCAGCAATGGAAAACAACCTTACTCTATTCAGCTTCTCTAAAGAAGGAACTTTTCCAGTTAGTTTATTCTCGGCCAAATTTAGAATACATAAATTCGACGCACTAAATATTGAAATAGGGATAGATCCAATAAACTGGTTGTTGCTGATGGTAAATGTTTCTAAATTTGGTAGAGTGATACCTATGTCCGATGGAAGATGCCCTTGGATTTGGTTAACTGCTACATCAATCTTTGTTATTGAAGAGATATTGAAGAATAAGGGAGGAATTGTACCAGCCAACCTATTTGAACCCACAGCAAAGATTTTAAGTTTGGTCAATTGGCCAAAAGAATCAGGGATACTCCCACCCAGCTTATTATAAGCTCCAGAAAAACCTTCTAGAGATGATAAGTTTCCAAAAGAAGGTGGGATAATTCCCGTCAAAACATTTTTATGAATAGCAAAGATTCGGAGCTTTGACAAGGTGCCAAGCTTTGTGGGGATTTCTCCAACCAGATTATTAACAGCCGCATGAAACACTCTGAGTTTGGCACAACTGGATATATTGCTAGGAATTGTTCCACTTATTGTGTTATCGTTCAATAGCAAGACTTCTAGTCTGTGCAAACGGCCAATTTCTGAAGGAATTTCATTATAAAAGCTATTGTTTTCAAGGTTTAGCTTCCACAAAAAACTTAAATTTCCAACATTCGGGGATACAGAGCCTACCAGTTTTTGAGAGTGCAGGTCCAACGCAGTGACCCTTTGATGTCGGCGACCACAGGAAACACCTTTCCATTGGCAAAAGTGGATGCTATCGTTCCAAGAGCTCATGACCCCGAGAGGATCTTTACTAATCTTGGCTTTGAAGTCGAGCAGTGCCAACTGGTCTGTCTCATTATTCCCGCCAACCACAGAGGTGAGAAACAGGCCAAAGCACCAGAGAAGAATAAATGTGTGCATGGAAAAAGATGAAGATGGTGGAGCGGAACTCAGGTGTGAACAAAGCCCCATTCAATGTGGTTGAAAAGGCTTCTGCTTAACTAAAATGCTGGTAAACTAGACTTTTTTTTTTTTTTTTTGAGAAGCGGTTACTAGACTTTGAAATGGTACAACTGTGTGTTTGGTTGCTTTGCAGCTCAAGAAGAAGCAAATTTATAGCTAGGGAAAGAAGAGAATTAGTGCAAGAATAGTGATGTTCCGAACCCCTTGATATTCAAGTACTATTAGTCAGAGTCGTGTAATGGACGGTGAGCCCCTTGCTATTTCTTGAACAAATTTTGTGTACAAGTAAAAAAATTAGATAAGCAACAGTTGCGAGCTTGACTTCCAGTGCCAGTCCTAGAAATGTTCTCCGTGTATGTACCTCGTAGCCTAATTGATGGTTAAAATTAACGGTCACATGCAAGTCACTTGGTCATAGACATTTAGAACATTAACTGATTATAAGGACAAAATAGAACTCGATTTTTATGGTCATATGAGGTGATCAATAAAAATAAACAGTCAATCAAACCAGGGGTTGAATTTGTGACCTTTGAAGCTATTAATATTTAATTTACATGAGCAATCCTAATGACAACACCCAATTAAGCTAAAACGTGACATTTTATTCCAAAGTAGAGTAAGCCAAAGCTTAAACATCACACAGTTTCTAAACAAACCCCAAAATTGGTTTAAAATAGAATATCCCAAAAGGAGACCCTCCCTCCTTCTCAATTGCAGATCTTGAGTAAACATCACATCAATAACATTAGTACCAAACAATAGAAAATTGTTTACTTCGAATTGGGTTCATTCTACTGCAAATTGGTAAAGCCTCATATAATGTTGAAGCTCCCAATTTCCACATCAGTCCAAAATAAAATAATCAACTCCACATAATTTTCTTCATTGGTTTTTTTATTTGGTAATATATTTTTTTTCACTTTTTAGTTTTTACCTTATCCCCTATTTATTTCTTGCCATTAGTTTTACTAATTTATAACATCTATCCATTACTTGACACCATGATGTATAATCCAGCTAAGGAATTTTTTTTTTTTATTTTTTTTATTTTTTTTTTTATTTTTATAAAAGTGGGGCACTATTAGACCGTGGAATATAGTTCTTTCACACCACACACAAAAGATGTGTTGTTCTAGTGTTAGCGAATTATTAGGGTTGGAAAATGGAGTGATTCATGTGACATATGACATCACCAGCGGACCAGCATGGCAGCATGTGATAGCGAGGAATCGCAAGGAAGAAGGCATAGTAGTTATGGCATGACAAAGACGACCTGTCCGTCAACATCATACCTACCGCGAGGTTGTCAGTAGCAGACGGACTAGCAAAAAGAGAAAGGGAAGGGAGTAAAGCAGCCAATATGTAAATAGACACTAACTACAAGTGTCTAATGGACGTATTTAAGGGGAATATACACCAAATTTTTAGATTTGTGAGTTAAAAAAGTAGAAAAAAAATATGCCGTAAAAAAAAAAATCGCACAAGACAATATTTATGTAATTTAATAATTTGTCTATATTCATGGAGTTGCAGAGAAGAATTTCACCATTTACAGAAAAACAACACAAGATACGGTAGTACAGTTTTCTCTCTAAGAAACAACACACAAAACTCTAATCTCCAAAACAACAGTTTCTAACTTGGGCCTGTCGACCCAAACTTCCGCTCCATGGACTAAGTCTCAGATAATCTTTCATTGAAAACCATAGCAATTTTATTTCTGGTCTGATTATAATTCAAATCGAACACAACTAGATTGCACAAATCCTAAAATGATATACTTTGCTTTTAAATATTAAATAAATCCCTATTTTTCACACATAAAATAAATAAATAAATAATAAAAAGAAAAAGACCTGTCCTTGTTTCACAAACTCCACCACAGATTTACAAGAAATATCTGGTGTAGACTTATGGCATGACAAACAAGACCTGACCAAGAATAGCTCCGTGACCCTGGTCTTTTTCTTTGTCAAGCATTGGGGCCTAGTTTGGAACCGTGTTTTTAGCAAGCCCATTTGTCAACCCAAATGGGCCTCGCCTACTCCATTTTGGACTTGAGGTTTCAAGCCCATTTGCAATTGGGGAAAAAAGTATAAAAAAAAAGTATCGATCAACAATTATTATCAGCAAAATTCTTATGGTTTTTGAAAAGAATCTAGTATTTTTACAAAATCAAGATAATTAATGTATCATTTCCTCAAAAAAAAAAAAATGTATTAGCTATTTCTATATTATTATGATTATTTTCATTATTATCTTTTTGTTGTATTATATTACAATCTTCTAACTCTTTTTAATTAATGTTTTGTATATTTGTGGTATTTTCATCAAAATTTTCCATTATAAAAAAATTATTGTAATAAATTTATTTATTAGATCCAACTTAAGACTCTCTCTCTCTCTCTCTCTCTCTCTCTCAAGATAGATAGATAGATAGATAGATAGATAGATAGATATTTTCTAGTAGATATTATTAAAAATAAATATTTACAAATTAAAAAACACTATCTACAATATAAAATTGAAATATGATAAGAATAAAAATAATTTTAAAAGCATAGATTAATCGAGTCTAAAGATCTTCAAATTCCACCTACCCCTTATAATTGTTGAATTATCAACAACAACAAAAAAATCTCCCATTAATTATAGTTCCAAAGATTTTGGAAATGACTTTATTCCTATAATTATCACCACTATTTGAAACATATATATGCTCATGATTTTTGGATTGAGATAAGTATTGCACCTGTTGCAATAGCTCTTAGTGGCTAAGATTGAGAGTTGAAAAAAGAAACTTTCAATCTTCACTATTGAATAAAATAAAGTTAGACAAAGTTAAAATGTAAAAGAGTAAAAAAATTTGTGAGGGGTAATGCACTATTCAATCTTCACTATTCAATACATATCTCAATCTGTGACTTTTAGCTCGCCGCTATAAATAATTCTTTCTAATTAAAGCAAAATTCCACCCAACTCCCACCATAAATTCAACATAGTTAGGCGTGGCCTTGAAATTTGAGGTTTAAACAAAAAGTATTATCACTTATACACAAATCCGCAACTAATATTTAGTATAGAAAAAAAATCTATTTTTCAATTGTCATGTATCAAAATTATGTCAAAGTGTGTGGATCCTAGATTTTTTGCTTAAGAAAATCTCAATCTTTGTAAGGCATAGATTATTATTATTATTATTAACCAAAGTGGAAGCAATATTGATGAGTCGATGACTAATGTTAGGAGAATATTTTTCACAACTCCACGCCTACCCAAAGTTAGAGCTCTCATGCAAGAATGGCATGCTTAATGTATATCCTTAAAGATGACGAGATTCTGGCATCAGTGTGTGAAGTGGAGGAGGATTAAGCAAATTTAAAAGTTAGGAATAGGATGAATTTTGAACTCCCAAGACAATTAAAGGCCTGTTTGGATTGAGGGAGAGAGGGGGAGCAAAGGGGATTGAAGTATAGCAGAATTGACCATAAATTAGATTTCCAGCCAACTCTACTCTGCTTTCCCTCTCATCTCTTCAATCCAAAAGGACCATTAGTGTTAGTCAGAGCGCAAAATAAAATGTGAACCCATTGATCATATTTCTTGACCAAATTCTGAGGAAACTTAGATATGTAACAGTTATGAGATAGAATCCTTTGCCACTCCAAGAAATTCTTTTCATGTCTATACATATAGCCTAGTTGACGGTTAAAATTACCGATCACGTGCAGGTCACATGATCATAAATATTCAGTATATTAAGAAATTTGTAAGGGCAAAATAAATAATTCAGTTTTTAATAGTCATATGACTTGCAGATGGTCGTTTAAAGAAAAACAGTTGATCAAAGCTAAGGGGTGGAATTTGTGACCTTCGAAGCTATTAATTTACAGGAGCAATCCTAATGACAACACCCAATTAAGCTTGAACATGACATGCTAAAAGGAATACTAAGTCAAATGTGTGCCTTTTACAGCAACAAGCTTCCAAGCAGGACATTAGCACTCAGTATCAGGGGGAAGCAGCAGGTCTGTGCATCTCAGTGTGTATTGCAGCATCAGGGTGCATCTTGTGCTGCACCACAGAAGCAGGGAAGACTGCAATCGGATGCAGGGCACAATGCACCAGAGAGTCAAAGGAAAAACAGGGATGTAATCCTATGGAATGAAGACTTAGAAGACTTAATAGAGTCAATCCCTCATCATGATCAGATTATGCATTCTATACAAGAAATGTATCTAAGTGGGATGGTAGTTACATATTAAAGTACATGTGTCATAGCTAGGCAGTTTTTACTCGTAACAGTTTTCTCCTTGAAATCAGGGGAGTTAGTTATTGTTTGCTTTCTTTTGTACATGATTGTATATAAAAAGATAGGCATAGTTCATTAGAGTTTGGTTGGATTGTAATCTTTTCAATCAGTGAAATTCAGTTTCTATACAAGAAATGTATCCAAGTGGGATGGTAGTTACATATTAATGTGCACGTGTCACAGCTAGGCAGTTTTTACTTGTAACAGTTTTCTCCTTGAAATCAGGGGAGTTAGTTATTGTTTGCTTTCTTTTGTACATGATTGTATATAAAAAGATAGGCATAGTTCATTAGAGTTTGGTTGGATTGTAATCTTTTCAATCAATGAAATTCAGTTTCTATTTAGAGAGAGAGAGTCTTGATTTTTTACATGACATTTTATTCCCAAGTTACGTAAATCATAGCTTGAAGTAACATCACACAATTTCTAAACAAACCCCAAAAAGTGGTGTAAAATAGAATATCCCTTCACTTACTTCAATGGTTGCGTTCATTCAACTCCCTCTCCCTCTATTCCCCTAACTTAATAAAATAAAAAGTAAAAATTAAAAAAATAAATAAAAAGAGTTTCACCCTCAGTTTAATATAAAGATCTTACAAATTAAGCATTGCGTTTGCGACATTAACACTAACAAATAGAAATCCCCTAATTTTTTTTCGTTTGCTTTTATAATCCCATTGATGGGAAATGAGAATTTGAACTTTGAATATCATCTTTGAACTGGATCTCTCTCTCTCCCTCTCTCTCATGGTTGATATGAGCCCGTAGCCCCTCATTCTACAAACCAACACTAGCCCGGCCTTACTCCAACATGACTGTACGAATCTATGACATTAACAATCAAAAACTATTGGGCTTGTTTATAACCATTTGTAAGGATAGGCCCAATGAAACCAAAATAGAGCTCTCTGTCAAGGACATAAAGACCGACTACACTCTTTTACAGGAAAGAATGTTGTTGCATCACTTGAGGTCATCCCATGCATCCACGACTCACCAAAGTTGAAGCTCCCATGCATGCAGGAACTGTATGTTTACTATCCTTAAAGATTGCAAGATTCTGACATTGTTGTGCAAAGTGGAAGGAGAGAGAGCAAAATTAGAACTCAAGAAGGTTGTATTTTAGAACACCCAAGACAAGGGATTTGAAGAGAGAAGGGGGTACTTCTCATAAATTATAAATTTCCTCTCATCCCGTACGTCAATAAAATTAGAATGGCGTCAAAACGAATCAAAGGCATGGGAGAGACAGAACTAAGGCATCGATACCAAGCAATTGGGCAAACAAGCAGCGTGTAAACTAATTTTGAAAAGAATAAACACGTAGAAGCTTACATAAAAAGACTAAGATTCATAACACAGAAAACAAATGTTTTGCATGCGCACCTCAGTATTAATAATATGCATGCTGTGCTTTTATTTTCCTTTGCCTTCTGTTAGTTTTAACTCTTAATACATTTCTCTTGTTTAATGTTGGATGTATGTGGGTTTCGGCCAATAGTTCTTGGTGTTGTACGTGAAATTGTTTTGGTAAAAGGCTTCCAACTTGCACATGAGTCTATGATCATCAATAAATGAATAAATAAATAAAATTGTTAGTAAAATTTACACAAAAATGGTGTCATATATGTACTTAATGGTGGCAGTAGTTAACAGGGATTGTACTGATCACATTTGTAAACATGGGGAACAAATTGGTAATATTAAAATTTTAAGTCCCAAATTAAATTAACCACTCGGGAAAATTTTGAAGGACTAAATTGTATTTTAACCAAAAAAAAAAAAAATGTGGGACATTAATTAATTACTTCAGCTGAATTAGAAATAGAGACCTGTGGAATTTTCATTCACAACCAAAAAGAAAGATGTGGTGTCTTGATTTAGCGTATTATCAGGGTTGGAATGATGGAATGGTTAAGATTCTCCTTGGAAATATCTCTAATGCTTAACAAGGGTGCGATAGTGAACCTAGAGGAAGAAGCCAGAGCACCCAAGTCTTTTTTTGTTCCCCACAGATTTACAAGAAATGTCTTGATTGCATGACACACCACACCAGTGACTTTCACCAGCTCTAGCTTTCTAGGAGCTATTAATCATGCACGCTTACAACTTACTGGTCCAAGTCAACAAATCCTGATTCCCCATCATCGTTGAGCTATTAATAGCTTTCTAGGAGCTATTAATCATGCATAATTGAGCCATTAAGGGTCAAGAGGGTTTAGAATTTCTAGTCTTCGCTCATTATGGAAAACCAGTCCTTTTTGGCAGGAAATTCCTTAACGAAGACAACCAAGTTAAGGGGTTGCCAATAGAATTCAAACATGACGATGCTTCCGGAGATGCCTAAATTTTATGCCTAAGAACCATTTTTGGGACTGGTTAGCATTATTCTAATATTGTCTCAAAAGACATTATTATTGAGTATACATATGTGAGTGAAGTCTTACATTAAATAATAATTATAAGAATAAGTGGTTAAAATAATATAATTAGATCCAAACTCTTAAATTTAAGCTTTTGGGTTAAGTGGCGTCTCCATATATTACATTAACCTCTCAACAAATGAGTCTCCCCAAGATGCTCACTCTCTAGCAAGTGGTGTTAAAGCTGAGGGTAGGGCGCAGCAAGGTGACAAGGTTAACAAGGGCCCCTTTCATAATTGGGGGCAAGGTGCATATACTTGGAACACACACAAGTGAGCATCACACAAGCATGGCGTAAGGTTTCGATGGAAAAAGACGTGTGGACCAGTTCCATGGATAAGCGTTTGGGGTTGACATGTAGTTAATTTCCATGAATAATGAGCTAGTGAAAGAAAATCTCGTAAAGAGAAGGAGCCGGTAAGACTTGTTCGTGACCCATACATAAAGAAACAATGGTTAAAATAACATAATTCGGCCCAAATTCATAAGTTTTAGCTCTGAGGTTAGGTGGAATCTTTATATATTATATTAATTTCTCAATAAAAGAGTCTTCTCAAGATGTTCTCTCCCCAACATGCATCATTATCTTAATTTTTAGATAGCACAAAGATAGAGTGTTGTGGTAGCAGAAGTTTTGGTATTAGTTTGTTGTGCAAAAGGACATCTAGAGGTTCTCCCACATAAGATTGGTTCTGAAAATTACCTTAGATTTGAGAAGGAAATAATAATGATAAGAATGAGTGGTTAAAATAATATATTTAAATCCAAACACTTAAATTTAAGTTTTTAAGTTAAGTGATGTTCCTATATATCATTAACCTCTCAACAGAGTCTCCCCAAGATATTCTCTCTATAGCAAGTGGTGTTAGAGCTAAGGGCAGTGCACAACAAAGTTAACAAGAGCCCCTTTTATAGTTGGGGACAAGGTGCGTATACTTGGAACACACACAAGTGAGCATTACACAAGTGTGGCATAAGGTTTTGATGGACATAAACATGTGGGCTAGGACCATAGATGAGCATTTGGGGTTGACACGTGGTTCCCATGGATGATGAACTAGTGGAAGAAAGCTCATAAGGAGAAGAAGCTAGTAGGACTTGTTCGTGGCCCATATATAAAGAGGCAATGGTTAAAATAATATAGTTGGACCCAAATTCATAAGTTTTAGCTCTAGGGTTAAGTGGACTCTTTATATATTATATTAATCTCATAACAAAGGAGTCTTCCCAAGGTGTTCTCCCCCCAACATACATCATCATCTTAATTTTTAAATAGCATAGGGATAAAGTGTTGTGGTAGCAAAAATTTTGATATTAGTTTGTTGTGCAAAAGGATATCTAGAAGTTCTCCCACATAAAATTTGTTCTGAAAATTATTATAGATTTGAGAAGGAACTCGCAAACAAATAATAGGAATGAATAAAAGTTAACAAATAATAGGAATGAATATGGAATGAATAAAAGTTGAATGTATAAGAGACACAATAACTCACAAATTATATATATATATATATATATATATATATATATATATATGAGATTAAATTCTATAAGGATGTGGTGTAAAACCTATGTTTTACCCCTCCAATCCTAACATGCCACATCATCTTATCACATATTTAAAAATAAACACAATCACACTCAATCAATTCTAATACCCATATATAAATCCAACCAAATTGGAAATCTATCAAGATGTTATTAGGTGTGGCAGAATGTATTGAATTTTAATAAATTTTAAGTAAAATGCTAATGTGGCAATCACTTATTGGATGGTGTAAAACATAGGTTTTACACTCCATCCTTATAGAATTTAATCTCATATATATATATATATATATATATATATATTCCGAGACTTCTCGCAAGCCATAAATGCCTCAAGTGTTAAACAAAAATTACAGCACAACCAAAAAAGTAAAAAACAAAAAGCAAAACGCATATTAGCCCAATCTACCTCCAAATATACCAAAAAGCGACAAATACCCTTTAAGATGGTGTCAAACTAAAATTAGCTCCCCCAAACGAACGAACAAAGTGAATATTATCCCAAGTTACCTCCAAATACGCCAATAGGCACCAAATGCGCATGCACCCGAATTCTCAAGCAGTATTGGCCTTCATAATTTCTTTTTTTTTTTTTTTTTTTTTTTTCGAGAATAAACGGCAGGTGTTGGCCTTCAAAATTAATCATTAGTCTTGTACACCTATGCTGAGGGAAGATAAATTTTTAATTAGAATAATAAGCTTCAAAATTCTTTTTAAACAATGCAAGGAGTGAGGTTTTTCTACTGTAAAAAAAATTTAACTCATTACCTGCAACTTAGTTTTTTAAGTATCAAATTTTTTTATACCTTTGAGAAAATTCACAATGCAGGAAAGTTTTTTTTTTTTTTTTTTTGCCATCTCATTCAATTAGTATGGAATTGGCAATCCATTTACTTGAAAGATAATTAGAATATAAAAAAGCAATGTTTTTACAACAAATTTGAAATTCAAAATGTCTACAACAAATTATTTAACTTTGCAGTCTTTACATGTCTATGTCAGAAATTCAATACATGTGGCTATAATTTAAGTTTATTTCAGAGACCTCTGTCTAGAGTAATAGGATATAAGCCAATTCCATGTGATCTTGATCACTCCGGTGGTGGAAATCAACCAAATTAAATTAAATTTTAGATCATTTTGGATTTTTTTTTTTTTTTTTGTTAAGTATATATATATATATATATATATATATATATGATGAGTTAGGAAATCTTCCTCGTTCAAACATGATAATGGATGAGGAATTGGCCATAAATGAGACATTTAATGTAGAAGCCGTTACGATTGGACGAAGTAAAAAGGACAGTAGCTCAAAGGTCTCCATATCTCAAAATTAACCCCTAGAGGCATTACCAAGACAAGTAATTAAGCCACCATTAATGGCCCCCCAACGGCTAGAAAAATAGAAGCCTATATTAAGTGCATCCAACCTCAGGCAAAGGTACAGTTTTCACACCTATCATCACAGATACTCAACTATTGCTCTCTCTTTTTGCGTCTGACTTTGTCATCGAAGGTTTATTGGCTGGCACCACGCCAGTGACCAATCCAATTTACTTTCTTCTCATCTTGTAGGCAACCCTAGAATCATTTGGACGATCACAACTACTGACGAACTTGGCTTCATTAATTTGGCATCATCTATGGGAAACTCCTTTCTTTCAAGTCCTAAGGTCAAAAACGTTGCCCTACCTTTGTTGACATCTAGATGGAATCCAGTGCACAACCAAAGTCAGCCGCCTTGGCCTTGCAAATCCAAGTCATCACAGCCAGTGTAGAAGAACTCACAAAGCAAAACCAAGAGATGAGACATTAGTTGCAACAGGAAGAAAACCGCTTGCCAAGAAGAATCGAGAACGACAGGAACGAAGATGAAGCACAAGACCCAGAAGGTAGCCAGGGAAGGGACAACTTAAGGAGAATAGAATGGTCTGACGAGGCAAGCAACAACCTCCTAAGAAGCATGAGGAGGGAAGTGGACGAGCTCAAGAATGCTATGAAGGACAAAACGGCAAAGAATTTGGGTGGGATGTGTTGGGTTAAAATAGCTTGACCCCGATTAATTATTCAATTACCCAAGTTGATTAATTAAATTCAATTTGCATGCAAAATGTGAAGGCACCAACAAATCGCCAAAATACTAAGTGCAGCAAAAAATAATTTGACACGGTGATTGGTTCACAAATGAGGAAAACCTCGCAAGGCAAAAACTTCACAGGGTGATTTTAAGATCACCGGTCCCAAGAATCCACTAAGCAACAATCAAGTGATTACAAGTACAAAGAATCTTACCAACTACCCTAGCCTATCCAAAATACCAACTTACAGTTGAACCTTTGCTCCAATATCCAATTGGACTTGATCTTATAGTAGCATTCTTTCCTTTTGATGCACAAACCTCCAATTTGTGACTAACCCTTTGCATGGATCTCAATACGTGACTAACTCCAGCAACATGAACAGATGTTGGCTACGAAATTCTTCACTTCATCAACAATGAAGATTAGGAAGCACTTGGTTACAAAACCTTATGGCGTACAAATACAGTAGCTCCACACAGAGAAAATAAGTCTCTTGGTCTTTGTATCCGTGTGTGACAACTTTTAAAATAAGTCTTATATATATCTAAGATTGTGAAAAAAGAAACCCTAAACAAATATTCAAGCTTTAGTCGAATTTCAAATCTAGAAAACTAAAAATTGTAAATCTCAATAGATCGAGCTGTTGTCGAGCTATCTATCGAGCTTCACATTAAATCTCGATAGGAGGCATCTGTCGAGAATTAAAAAACAGATTTTCTTCACTTGTTTATTGGACTAATCTTCATATCTTTAATACTTGACTTAAACAACATGTTTCTTGAAGTAATAAACACATTTTAGATCTGCCCAATTACAAGCAAAGTGCATTTTGTCAAAGGATTAGTCAATTACAATAAAATATAACCTTAACAGGATGGTAAGAAGGAATGACTCACCGTTCACACCAAAGGTCCTAGATTTCCCTTTGCCACCAAAGTTTCGACTCTCGTAACTTGAGTCATATGACAGGTTAAAAGACCCACTAGATCATATCACTACCTTCATGATGACTCTAAGCCTACAACAAACCCCGGATGAAATAGTGTGCCGATCCTTCCCGACCACCCTCAAGGGAGTAGCCCAAGTATGGTTCAGCAAACTAGCACAATCTTCCATCTTCAACCAACTGAATAGCCCGTTTGTACGCCACTTCATAAGTGGGCAGCACCAGAAAAAACCAACGGATCACTTGTTGACGATTAAACAAGGAGAAAGGGAGTCATTAAGATCATATGTGAAGCAGTTTAACAAAGAGGTGTTGGAAGTGGACAAGGTACAGTTGACGTTGTTCAAGGCTAGGCTGAAGTCCAAAGAATTCGTAATGGTGCTCGCAAAAAGTCCCACAACGTCGATGACAGAGCTGCTGATAAAGGCTCAAAAGCACATGAATGCGGAAGATGCTCTCATAGTGATAGAGGTGGGAGAACCTCAAACAACCAAAGAAGATGCTCAAGATGACCCAAAAGGGCAAAAGAGGGAAAGGAAAGATCACTCGTCCAGCCATGACAGGAACAAGCGAAGGGACGATAAGATTCGAAAAATGGTAAATTTCACACCCTTGGTAATGCCTATTGACCAAGTTTTAATGTAGATTAAGGACAACCATCAGCTTAGGTGGCCAAAGCCGCTGAGCAATTCACCCAATGCCCGAAATAATAAAAAGTATTGCCGCTTCCACCGTGATTATGGACATTACATGAACGAATGCAGAGATCTCAAAGAATAGATAGAAGAATTAATCCAAAGGGGAAAATTGCAGAAGTTCATTAAGAAAGACACGTATGGAAGGCCAAAGCAAGAGATTCAGACCGGATCGGAAGACAAACCTAAAGACAATGACAAGCCACAAAAATGATTGAAGTGTGCCACAGGAGAAATAAGCTAATGGTGGTTCAACAACAGGAGGCTCTTTCAAGTCCCTTAAAAAGTCGCAACAAAGATAGGTTAATAGTGTCCACACAATGCCATCGTCAAAGCACGGGAAAAGAGAGACCACAGAGTGAAGCTCGATTGATCAAAGATCAGTCTTGACCAATCCAAAATCCCAGATAAATAATTTTTGCAAAATTTAAATCAAGTCCAAGCCTAGAAAAATGTTTAGGGTTTCAGTTCAACGTTCCTAAGTATAAAAGAAAAACCCTAACTACATTTTGAAGACTCTTAGAAGACTTGTGAGTTACTCCCGTGAGATCTAAGAGGTTTTGTATCTTCTAACTCTACAAATGTCTACCGAAACAAGATCTACAATTAGGTATTGGTGGAATCTAGTTGCTTCAAGATCAACAAGTGGTAATCTGAAACCTTTGAGTGGGATCTCAAGTCATAAGCGTGGGAGCTTGTGTGCTGCAAATCCAAGAGAGACATGGTCTGCGGATTCGAAGTTTACACATGGTCGTGACAGTAAGTTACTACTGGAGGTAGCAATAGATTTAAGGTTAAATCTTATTGTAAAAAATTCAATTCTCTATTAGTGGATTTGTTTACCTTGAAGATGGCTAAGTCAAATCCTCCCCAAGTTTTGACCTTGAAACAATTCATTTCATTGGTTTTCCTGGGTAATCATATCTGTGTGTTATTTACTTTTCCGCTGTATGCATGATATGATCTTTCAGTATTTAACATAGATCTCATAATTTACTTAAGTAATCACTTGGCTAATATTTTAGGTTAAACAATCTACTTTAAAAGGTCTAAACAAACAAACATGCAAGATTCGGGCATTGTTGTGCAAAGTGGAAGGAGAGAAAGCAAAATTAGAACTCAAGAAGGTTTATGAACACCCAAGACAAGGGAAATGTAGAGAGAAAGGGGTACTTCTCATAAATTATAAATTTCCTCTCGTCCTGTACGTCAATAAAATTAGATCTACGTCAAAACGAATCAAAGGCATGGGAAAGATAGAATTAAGGAGAACGAAGGCAAAACTAATGTTGGATATCTGTGGGTTTCGGCAATTATGGCCTGTTCGGATGTTTAAAAAAGGAGGGAGAGTAGAGTAAAGAGAGGGAGAGTAATTCAATTACCTTGTTTGGAAGTTTTTTAAGGAAGGAGGGGGAGGAGTTTGGAGGGGTTTAGAGGGGTTTCAACTACCTCTAACCCCTCATTCTTAATTCCCCCAAATTGGAGAGATTTGGAGGGAAAGTAGAGTAGATAAATTATTGACCAAATGAATTCTCCAATTTACTCTTTCTAAATTAACAAAATTACAAACGAATTGTATAAATAATCTTTGTTTGTTTCCTAGGAAAATTTAAGGTGAATGAAAAAAAAAATTGAATCTCATTGTTGTTTAGCTTTATCAGCTTCATCACCTTTTTGCCGATTCTCTTTGTGCTGTTGCAGATGTTAGATTCAGAAGCTTAGCCATCGCTCTCTCTTTGTTTGCTTTGATTGAAGCTTCGTTGTTTTAGATTTATGCTTTTGTGTAAAAGGTGTTTGGATTCTGAGATTTTGGTCAGATTTGGCCGGAGAACATGGCGTTGTCGTCGTCGGCGTCGACTTCAACGAGAGCCGGAGGAGGCTCCGATCAACCTTCGCAACCGCAACAGAGGAGGATCATGCGACTAACTTTGATTTGAGTCAGAAAAGAGAAATCAAATATGAATAGAAAGAAAAGAAAGGAAGGTTTGATTTAATGAGGTTGACTTTGATTTGAAGGAACCTAGAAAAGCAACCAAAGAAAAAAAAACAAACAAACAAACACAAACCCAGATCAGATAAAAGCAACACCAATGACTTAAGCTCTAATGGTTTCTTTCTTTCTTTTTGTTTTTTTTTTTTTTTTTTGCTAAACCCAAATCACACGCACAGACCTTCTCTCTCTCTTTCTCTCTCTCTCTCCATGGTCAGATCTAAACCAACTCTCTTGATTTGCTCACATAGACCCAGTGTTTTTGGTTCTCTTTCTCATGTCCGTAATTCTTTTTTTTTTTGATACAATCATGTCCATAATTCTAAGTTAAATTTCATTTTTTATTTCTATTTCAAGAGAATGATTTCATGGTGTTGATAATGGACATTTTGAAAAATAATTTGGGGGTTTTGATTTGTGGAAGTGTTGGATTAAGTGAGAATTTTATGTCAATGCATTGAAGAGGCTTTGGTTTAAAAACTTATCTGATTTGTGGTTGCAGATTTGATAAAATTAGGAATTGATTGTTCGATTTGTTTTGGGTGTATTGTGTGTTTGGCTGCCAAGAAAATGAACGAAAAAATTCACTAACATATTCTAAGATTTGGACGAATGATAATCAGGTTCAAGACTTTATAAAACTGATAAATTAATCATAGGCCAATGTTACCAGTCCATTTTCAAATATGGGTAAATTTGTCTATTTAAATCATTTCCTCTCATCTCCATCCTAATTTTTAAAACATCCAAATAAGAGGAATGGCTAATTACTCCCTTCTCCCTTACTAATTTTAAAAACATTCAAGTAAGGTAGAAGATAACAATTCCCCTCTACTCTCCTCCCCACTACTCTACTCCCCTCTACTCTCCTCCCTCTCTAAACTTCCAAACAGACCATTAGTTTTTGGTGTTGTACCTGACATTGTTTTGGTAAAATCCTTCCAACTTGCACATGAGTCCATGATCATCAATAAATGAATAAATAAATAAAATTGTTAGTAAAACTGACACAAAAATTGTGTCATATATGTACTTGATGGTGGCAGTAGTCAATAGAAGGATTGTACTGATCACATTTGAAAACATGGGGAACAAATTGATAATATTAAAATTTTAAATACCAAATTAAATTAACCACTCGGGAAATTTTTGAAGGACAAAATTGTATTTTAACAAAAAAATGTACATTAATTAATTACTTCAGCTGAATTAGAAATAGATCGAGACCTGTAAAATTTTCATTCACAACCAAAAAAAATGATGTGGTGTCTTGATGTTAGCGTATTATCGGGGTTGGAATGATGGAATGGCTAAGATTCTTCATGGAAATATCTCTAATGCTTCACAAGGGTGTGATAGTGAACCCAGAGGAAGAAGCCAAAGCACTTATTGCTTGACCAAGAAGACCTGTCCCTGTGACACCAAGTCTTTCTTTGTTCGTCACAGATTTACAAGAAATGTCTTGATTGCATTTGCATGACACACCACACCAGTGACTTTCACCAGCTCTAGCTTTCTAGGAGCTATTAATCATGCATGCTTACAACTTAGAGGTCCAAGTCAACCAATCCTGACTCCCCATCATCGTAGGATTGGTTCATGCAAGCTGCATAATTGAGCCATTAAGGGTCAAGAGGGTGGGGTTTAGAATTTCAAGTCTTCGATCATTATGGAAAACCAGTCCTTTGTGGCAGGAAAATTCCTTAACGAAGACAACCAAGGGGTTGCCAATAGAATTCAAACATGACGATGCTTCCAAAGATACCTTAATTTTATGCCTAAGAACCATTTTTGGGACTGGTTAGCATTGTTCTAATATTGTCTCAAAAGACATTACTGTTGAGTATACATATGTGAGTAACGTTTTACATTAATTAATAATGATAAGAATGAGTGGTTAAAATAATAAAATTAAATCCAAACACTTAAGTTTAAGTTTTTGGGTTAAGTGGCATCTCCATATATTACATTAACCACTCAACAAAGGAGTCTCCCCAAGATGCTCTCTCTCTAGCAAGTGGTGTTAGAGCTAAGGCCTGAGGGTAGTGCACAGCAAGGTGACAAGGTTAATAGGGGCCCCTTTCATAGTTGGGGACAAGGTGCGCATACTTGGAACACACAAGTGAGCATCACACAAGCGTGGCAAAAGGTTTTAATGGAAATAGACATGTGGGCTAGTTCCATGGATGAGCGTTCGGGATTGACATGTGGTTAATTTTCATGGATAATGAGCTAGTGAAAGGAAATCTCATAAAGAGAAGGAGCTAGTAAGACTTGTTCATGACCCATACTTAAAGAGACAATTGTTAAAATAACATAATTGGGCCCAAATTCATAAGTTTTATCTCTAAGATTAAGTGGAATCCTTACATATTATATTAATCTCTCAACAAAAGAGTCTTCTCAAGATGTTTTCTCCCCAACATGCATCATTATCTTAATTTTTAAATAGCACAAAGATAGTGTTGTGGTAGTAGAAGTTTTGGTATTAGTTTGTTGTGCAAAAGGACATCCAGAAGTTCTCCCACATAAGATAATTATTATAGATCTGAGAAGGAAATAATAATAAGAAGAATGAGTAGTTAAAATAATATATTTGAATCCAAACTCTTAAATTTCAACTTTTAAGTTAAGTGATGTTCCTATATATCATTAACCTCTCAACAAAAGAGTCTTCCCGTGATGTTCTCTCTTTAGCAAGTGGTGTTAGAGTTGAGGGCAGTGCACAACAAGGTGACAAGGTTAACAAGGGCCCCTTTTATAGTTGGGGGCAAGGTGCGTATGCTTGGAACACACACAAGTGAGCATCACACAAGTGTGGCGTAAGGTTTTGATGGACATAAACGTGTGGGCTAGGTCCATGGATGAGCGTTTGAAGTTGACACATGATTCCCACAGATGATGAACTAGTGGAAGAAAGCTCATAAGGAGAAGAAGCTAGTAGGACTGATTCGTGACCCATATATAAAGAGGTAATGGTTAAAATAACATAGTTGGACCCAAATTCATAAGTTTTAGCTCTAGGGTTAAGTGGAATCTTTATATATTGTATTAATCTCTCAACAAAGGAGTCTCTCCAAGGCGTTCTCTCCCCAACATGCATCATCTTCTTAATTTTTAAATAGCATAGGGATAAAGTGTTGTGGTAGCAAAAATTTTGATATTAGTTTGTTGTGCAAAAGGACATCTAGAAGTTCTCCCACATAAAATTTGTTTTGAAAATTATTATAAATTTGAGTAGGAACTAACGAAAAAATAATAGGGGCGAATAAAAGTTAAAAAAAATAACAGGAATGAATATGGAATGAATAAAAGTTGAACGAATAAGAGACAGAATAACTCACAAATTATATATATACCTTGACGAGACTTCTCTCAAGCCTCAAGTGTTAAACAAAAATTACAGCACAACCAAAAAAGTAAAAAAACAAAAAGCCAAATGCATATTACCCCAATCTACCTCCAAATATACCAAAAAGCGACAAAAGCGACAAATACACTTGACGATGGTGCCAAACTCAAATTAGCTCACCCAAACGAACGAACAAAGTGTATATTATCCCAAGTTACCTCTAATTGCGCCAAAAGGCACCAAATGCGCCTGAATTCTCAAGCAGTGTTGGCCTTCGTAATTTTTTTTTAAGAATAAACGGCAGGTGTTGGCCTTCATAATTAATCATCGGTCTTGTGCACCTATGGTGAGGAAAGATAAATTTTTAATTAGAATAATAAGCTTCAAAATTCTTTTTAAACTATGCAAGGAGTGAGATTGTTTCTACTGGAAAAAGAATTTAAAAGACGTTCTTTAACTCACTACCTACAACCTAATTATTTAAGTATAAAAAAATTTTATACCTTCGAGAAAATTCACAATGCAGGAAAGTTAATTTTTTTTGCCATCTCATTCAATTAGTATGGAATTGGCAATCCATTTACTTGAAAGATAACCAGAATATAAAAAAGCAATGTTTTTACAACAAATTTGAAATTCAAGATTTCTACAACAAATTATTTATCTTTGTAGTCTTTAAATGCCTGTGTCAGAAATTCTATACATGTGGCTATAATTTAAGTTTATTTCAGAGACCTCTGTCTAGAGTAATAGGATATAAGCCAATTCCTTGTGATCTTGATCACTCCGGTAGTGGAAATCAACCAAATGAAAATAAATTTTAGACCATTTTGGATTTTTTTTTTTTTTTTTTTTTAATTGGAACAAGCAATATAAAGAACAAAAGTCACGTGTTTAATTATTATAGAAGTAGTTTCCAATCTTCTCAGTTTAATACAATAAAAAGAAATATTAACACGAAGGCATATTTCAAATCGCAATATGATTCCCTCTTCCCTAAAACATTTGGAGTGGTCTTTTTAAGTTTGATCACGTGCTGTGGTAAATACATTACTAAATTATATCTTCCAAAGATTTTATAAAAATAAAAATAAAAATAAATTACCTGTCGTATACAGGTTCTAAGAAGGTTTTGCCGAATTGAATGCAACTCGACTACAACAGCACTAATGTTCATCCTTTCTCTTGGATATTCCGTGGAGCAAGCAATTCCAATTCCAAGTATCAAAATCAAGCATTCTTGAATTTTGAGACTCCCATTTCGATTCTCATTGCAAGTGTCGTTCATCCTTCTCCCTCCCTCTTGTCTTTTTGGGAGAAGAATAGGATCTATAATATCAAATATTCGTTCTGGCAAATTTGCTTTGACAAAGTCATGAAGATTTAAGCTATCGTGAAAACTGTTATCGATAGGTTTTTTTCCTGTAAACATCTCTAATAATAATATGCCATAACTATAAACATCTCCATATATTGATACCTTGTTTCCCACACCATACTCTGCAATTGCATGTAACATATATTGTAGTAAACATACTTTCATAGCATAAAAAGAAGGGAAATAAAAAATATTAAGAGTTTCAAAGCATGTTTTTCAATGGCATACAACAAAAATTAAGGAGAAATAAGATATCTAGAAAATTTTGTTATAAGCATTCTATCTTCTATAGGAGGAAATATGGGAAAAGGAAAAGGAATTAAATTTAAGAAATGTAAAATATATTTACCTGGAGGAATATAACCAACAGTTCCTTTAACTCCAATGGAGCTTGATTGATTAGTATAAGAATCGTGGACAATATCATGAAGGATTCTTGCCAAGCCGAAGTCACTTACATGTCCAATCATTTCATCATCAAGAATAACATTGCTAGGCTTGAGGTCACAATGAACAATTGGTGTTTCACAATGATGATGAAGATAATCCAATGCACTAGCAACATCAATGGCAATATTCAATCTTTGAAGAAGACTCAACTTCCTTTGTTTTTGAAGTGTCTCATTAATTTTTCTTGGAGTTGGATGTAACCACTCATCTAGATTGCCATTTTCCAAGAACTCGTATACCAATGCCTTAAAATCATGACCTTGATAGTCAACGCCTGAACATGCTGTGAGCACCTTTACAAGATTTCGGTGTCTAATGTTTCTTAGAGCCTCACACTCAGCTTTGAAACTTTTGGAAGCTCCATGGCACCCTAAGTTCAGCACCTTGATAGCAACAGTATGTTTATACTGATCAAGAATACCTTTATACACTGACCCGAAACTACCCACACCAATTAAATTAGCAGAAGAGAATCCATCAGTAGCATTCAAGAGACTTTGGTAAGACACATTCATAAGCAAATTTATAGAATCACTTGAGGTATTTTCCTTCCTTTTTTTTCTTAAAGAACAAAGAAATTGAAATGATAGGACCAAATTTGCTCCAATAAGCCCGAAAAGTATTAACATCAATGTAAGAGTCAACTTTCTCTTCTTGGATTTTTTGTTGTTGCAATTAGGAAGTTGAAACTTTGGTATGCCCCCACAAAGCTTACCATTTCCCTTAATTGAAGTTGCACTTACATTCTTGAAAACTCCATTTGTTGGCACCTTACCCTCAAAATGGTTGTATGAGAGATTCAATAATTTTAAGAAATCAAAACTCTCCAAAAATTTTGGAATCATGCCAGAAAAATTATTGTTAGAAAGGTCTAAATGTTCAAGACCTCTTAATGATTCCCAAGATGAAGGAACAACCCCTTGGAAAAAGTTTCTTCTCATGGCTAGAAATTCTAGCTTTACACAACTTGCAAGACTTGGTGGTATTTTACCAAACAACATATTTTCAGAAATATCCAAATGTTCTTAATTTTTCAAATTTCCTATTTCCATGGGAAGGACACCAGTGAATTGGTTGCTAGACAAGTCAAGGCTAGTTGGTGAAAATGAGAGACCAATAACTTGCGAGGATATGATACCACTAAGATTGTTATGGGAAAGATGAAAAGTTATCAAATTTTGGCATTGACATAGACTTGAAGGGATGCTTCCCTGAAGATTATTGTCTCCTAAATACAACTCCAACAAATTTGTTAAATTTCCAAGAGAGGATGGAATTTTCCCAATGAAATTGTTTTGAGATAAATCCAAAAATTGTAATTTCTGAAGGTTTCCAAGTATAGAGGGGATGTTACCTGAAATTTTATTGTTCCACATTTCTATATCCTCCAGGTTGATCAGATTTCCTATAACACTAGGAATATTTCCAGATATTTTATTATTATTCAAATAGAAAAAGGTAAGACTAGTTGAGATGTTGCCAATACATTTAGGAAACTCCCCCCCAAAGTTGTTGGTATTTATCTCCAAATCTCTTAGGTTGGTAGCATTTGACAAAGAACAGAGAAAACTCAAGTCATTTGCTCCTCCATTTCCAAGCTGGTTTTCAGCAATGGAAAACAACTTTACTCTATTCAGCTTCTCTAAAGAAGGAACTTTTCCAGTTAGTTTATTCTCGGCCAAATTTAGAATACATAAATTCGACGCACTAGATATTGAAATAGGGATAGATCCAATAAACTGGTTGTTGCTGATGGTAAATGTTTCTAAATTTGGTAGAGTGATACCTATGTCCGATGGAAGATGCCCTTGGACTTGGTTAGCTGCTACATCAATCTTTGTTATTGAAGAGATATTGAAGAATAAGGGAGGAATTGTACCAGATAACCTATTTGAACACATAGCAAAGATTTTAAGTTTGGTCAATTGGCCAAAAGAATCAGGGATACTCCCACCCAGGTTATTATAAGCTACAGAAAAACCTTCTAGAGATGATAAGTTTCCAAAGGAGGGTGGGATAATTCCCGTCAAAACATTTTTGTGAATAGCAAAGATTCGGAGCTTTGACAAGGTGTCAAGCTCTGTGGGGATTTCTCCAATGAGATTATTAACAGCCGCATGAAACACTCTGAGTTTGGCACAACTGGATAAATTGCTAGCAATTGTTCCACCTATTGTGTTATTGTTCAATAGCAAGACTTCTAGTCTAGGCAAACGGCCAATTTCTGGAGGAATTTCATTATAAAAGCTATTGTTTTCAAGGTTTAGCTTCCACAAAAAACTTAAATTTCCAACATTCGGGGATATAGAGCCTACCAATTTTTGAGAGTGCAGGTCCAACGCAGTGACCCTTTGACGTCGACGACCACAGGAAACACCTTTCCATTGGCAAAAACGGATGCTATCATTCCAAGAGCTCATGACCCCGAGAGGATCTTTACTAATCTTGGCTTTGAAGTCGAGCAGTGCCAACCGGTCTGTCTCATTATTCCCGCCAGCCACAGAGGTGAGAATCAGGCCAAAGCACCAGAGAAGAATAAATGTGTGCATGGAAAAAGATGGTGGAGCGGAACTCAGGTGTGAACAAAGCCCCATTCAATGTGGTTGAAAAGGCTTTTGCTGAACTAAAATGCTGGTTAACTAGACTCTGAAATGGTACAACTGTGTGTTTGGTTGCTTTGCAGCTCAAGAAGAAGCAAATTTATAGCTAGGGAAAGAAGAGAATTAAGTGCAAGAATAATGATGTCTATTGGGCCTTGTCCAAATAATAATTTTTATTATTTTATTTTTTGAGCTAGTCAGTTTTTATTTTGGACCGTATGTCTATTAACTAACGAATATATATAAATTCATAGCCCCTCGTTTATGAAAGTTAACTTTTAGAAAAACTCTCGGAGGGAAAAAAAAAATTGCATTTATTTTGTGTCAAAGAGAGAGGCACAGAGTAGTTTGCAGAGCATGACCTCGTGTACTTTGTTTTCGTGCGCTAAATCATATTATTTTGAGAAGCAAACATCCTTGAGTCTTAAAGCACCACAGTAATTGTATGAAGGACGAAATCTATTTTAAGGAGATTGTGTCAAACACAAAACTTGATCTGAATCATTCATTCTCATGCATTTAGTCTGTGAGTTTTTAATTAATTACAGATTATATATATATATATATATATATTTAATATTTGTTTATTATTTTTGTCTATCACATTTATTTGTGTTATTGTTTATTCTTAAATATACGTAAAGTTTTTTTATTTTATCACAAAATAAATTGTTAAAATATATCCAACACTTTTAAAGCAAAATTTATATATTTTAGTTTATTTTTATGATTTACTGTAAAATGAATTTTATGTTTGCTGTAATACTCTAAATGGGTAACAGTTATATATAGGGTTCGTTTGGATTGAGCTTATTGTTGCTGAAACTGAAAACTGAAAACTGAAAATACTGTAGCAAAATAATTTTTAAATATATGAATAGTATTGTGGGACCTATTTTTAATATTTTTTATTGAGTGCACAGTGCATGCACAATGCATAAACTGTTCACAACAATAAATTTTGCCGCTAAAGTCAACATAAGCGGCCTAAAAAAAAAAAAAAAGAAAGAGGCAAAACGCAAACACATTAAAGACGCAGACGCCGAACGCGGAAACCAAACGCCCTCATACTGCACAAAACTTGGAAAACGTGTTTGTCGTGAACTTTGATCTTTTGGTAACGTAGGTTCACATGCTTGACTGAGATTGTTTTATACATTGTTGTTAATTGATCTTTCCTTCTTCCTTATTATATTATTTTATTAGGACTTTTTTGTCTTATTTTTAATCTTTGTTTGATTGGGTATTGGTCTATATATTTGCTGGTTTGTGCTTATTGTGCCTGCATTGTTTGGTTTTGAAATATAGTTGGCTTATAATATATTATATGATATTAAGCTTTTTTGTCATATTTGCTAGTGTTTGCTCTGTCTGTGGCTTAGATATTTTTTAAGCATGTGATAAAGTTGAATTTGATGCTTGACAGTAGTGGTGGGTTTAATTAAATTATATTGTATAAGGATATTTGTGAAACTTGAATTATTGTTTGGCTGGGATTGGTTTCATTTGTTCAATCACGGTACGATTTGTGTTTGCAATCCGGTATTTTAAATATTTGTTGCATACAATATTATATATTATGTGTGGGTTTGGATAGGAAGGTTAGTTGCGGTGCGTTTTCCAGCTTCGCATTTTCTCTTTTTTTTTTTTTTTTTTTTTGCCGCACTTGTTGATTTTGGGGGACAAAATTCACTGTGCGTGTACTATTTACGCACTGTTCACACACTGTTCACGCAATATTTAATATTAAAAGTGAGTCCCACAACACTATTCACACATTTAAAAATTATTTTGCTACAGTGTTTTCAGCAACAATCAGTTTTTATCAACTTTCAGCAACAATAAGTATTATCCAAACGGACCCACAATGTCCATTTTTTGTTTCTTGTAATTAACTAATTATATGCGGGACCTTTCGCAGAAATGCACTCCTAGAGAGTACTCCATTCCTCCATGCTTCATTTTGAAAATAGACTGCAGTGCGTGAAAAGCGTGTGAATAGTATGTAAACGGTAAAATTTGTCTTCCTGAAACACGTGAAAAAAAAAAAAAAAACGCAAAATTGAAAACACAGATGCAATAAACATGTTATTCAAACAGTCACTAACTACAAGTGTCTAATGGACGTACTGTCGTGCTTAAAGGGAATAAACACAATTTGAATAAACACAATTTTTAGATCTGTGAGATGAAAAAATATGCAGAAAAAAAAATTCACACAAGACATTTTTTACATAATTTGATAATTTACCTATATTCATAGAATTGCAGAGAGGAATTTCACCATTTACAGGGGAAAAAAAAAAAAAACAAAATACGGCAGTACAGTCTTCTCTCTAAGAAACAATACACAAAACTCTAATCTCCAAAACAACAGTTTTCAACTTGGACCTATCAACCCAAATCTCCGCTCCTTGGAGTAAGTCTCAAATAATCTCTCATTGACAATCATAGCAATTTTATTTCTAGTTTGATCATAATCCAAATCGAACACAACTAGACTACACAAAGCCTAACATGATATATTTTGCTTTTAAATATTAAATAAATCCCTATTTTCACATAAAATAAACAAATAAATAATAAAAACAAAAAGACTTGTCCTTGTTACACAAACTCCACCACAGATTTACAAGAAATATATGGAGTAGACTTATGGCATAACAAAGAAGACCTGACCAAGTGGGTCTATAAACGAACCAAACTGTTCATGAACAACTCAAGCTCGGCTCAATAAAAAGCTTGTTCATATTCGTTTGTTTACAAATAAGTCAAACTTGAGCCTTAATTTTAGGCTTGTTTGATAAACAAGCCGAGCTCAAGCAAAAAAAAATGTTCATGAACAAGCTCGTGAACAATAGGGCTCGATACAGAACATGCCGAGCTTAGACTCGTTTATAGCTTGATATATGTTTACTAAAGAAACTATTTATTATGACATTACACATATGTTTTGGAATATTAATTTATAGCTTGTTTATTCATATATGTTTTGGAATGTTAATTTATTTAGACCTATGAAGATTATAGTTGCACGAATAACAAATGTGGACGTAAAAATTGTATTTTGAACAATTACTCAAGCTATAGACAATAAATGATGATGGATGGATTTAATTATGTAAAGTTGTAATTTAAACAATTTCTAATCACAAGTGTTAGAAGTATGATAAAATGAATATATTATATATATATATATATATATATAATTTTTTTTTTTTTTGTTTACTTGATTTTTGGTGATATAAACATTTGATGATGCAATTTTTTTGGATCCCAAGCTAAAAAGCTTTGACTTGAGCTCAAGTTTGAGCTTGATATTAAGCTCGAGCTTGGCTTGACTAAATAATCAAACCAAGCCGAGCTCAAACTTTTTGGCACTCTCACGAGCTCAAGTTCAAACATTATTTTTAAACTTGTCTCAAGCTCAAGCCAAACTTGAGCATTTGATTTTTATTTACGAGCCAAGCTCAAACACACACTACTCGACAAAACTTGGCTCGTTTACAGTCCTATGACCAAGACTAGCTCTGTGACCTTGGTCTTTTTCTTTGTCAAGCATTGGGGCCTAGTTTGGAACCGTGTTTTTAGCAAGCCCATTTGTCAACACAAATGGGCCTCGCCTAGTCCATTTTGGACTTGAGGTTTCAAGCCCATTTGCAGTTGGGGGAAAAAAGTATTGATCAATAATTATTATTAGCAAAATTCTTATGGTTTTTGAAAAGAATCTAGTATTTTTACATAAACAAGATAATTAATGTATTATTTCCTTAAAAAAAATGTATTAGCTATTTCTGTATTATTATGATTATTTTCATTATTATCTTTTTGTTGTATTATATTACAATCTTCTAACTCTTTTTTAATTAATGTTTTGTATATTTGTGATATTTTCATCAAAAATTTTCATTATAAAAAAATTATTGTAATAAATTTATTTATTAGATCCAACTTAAGATTCTCTCTCTCTCTCTCTCTCTCTCTCTCTCTCAAGATAAATAGATAGATAGATAGATATTTTCTAGTAGATATTATTAAAAATAAATATTTACAAAATCTACAATATAAAATTGAAATATGATAAGAATAAAAATAATTTTAAAAGTGTAGATTAATCGAGTCTAAAGATCTTCAAAATCCACCTACCCCTTATAACTGGTGAATTATCAACAAAAAAAAAAAAAAAAAAAATCTCGCATTAATTATAGTTCCAAAGATTTTGGAAATGACTTTATTCCTATAATTATCACCACTATTTGAAACATATATATGCTCGTGATTTTTGGATTGAGATAAGTATTGCACCTGATGCAATAGTTCTTAGTGGCTAAGATTGAGAGTTGAAAAAAGAAACTTTCAATCTTCACCATTGAATAAAATAAAGTTAGACAAAGTTAAAATGTAAAAGAGTAAAAAATTTTGTGAGAGGTAATTAAACAATTGCACTAGCTTCAATACATATCTCAATCTATGACTTTTAGCTCGCCTTTATAAATAATTCTTTCTAATGAAAGCAAAATTCCTCCAAACTCCCACCATAAATTCAACATAGTTAGGCGTGGCCTTGGAATTTGAGGTTTAAACAAAAAGTATCGAATCCAAAGTAAAAGTATTTCTCCTTTTTTTCTCAGAATATCTTAAGAAAACATCTCTTCTATTACACGCATTTGTTCACACTTTAAGGATTTACATATTTGTAAATGTGTGATTGGATCATATCACTTATACACAAACCCACAACTAATATTTAGTATAGAAAAAAAAAATCTATTTTTCAATTGTCATGTATCAAAATTATGTCAAGTGTGTGGGTCCTAGATTTTTTACTTAAGAAAATCTTAATCTTTGTAAGGCATAGATTATTATTATTATTAACCAAAGTGGAAGCAATATTGATGAGTCAATGACTAATGTTAGGAGAATATTTTTCACAACTCCACGCCTACCCAAAGTTGTAGAAATTATAAGGTCCTCATGGTGGACAAGTGATGTGGTCCACCATTCCACTTAAAAACTTCCACCTGTTTAAAATTGCTGAGTTAAAAATTTTTTTAAAACAAAAACTGATTACTGACTTACCAATTTTAAACAAGTGTGAGTCTTTTAGTGGAATGGTAGACAAATGACGTGGTCCACCAGAGGACTCTATAATTTCTCCCAAAGTTGGAGCTCTCATGCAAGAATGGCGGGCTTAATGTATATCCTTAAAGATGACGAGATTCTGGCATCAGTGTGTGAAGTGGAGGAGGATTAAGCAAATTTAAAAGTCAGGAATAGGATGAATTTTGAACTCCCAAGACAATTAAAGGCCTGTTTGGATTGAGGGAGAGAGGAGGAGCAAAGGGAATTGAAGTAGAGCAGAGTTGACCATAAATTAGATTAGTTTCCAGCCAACTCTACTCTACTTTTCCTCTCATCTCTTCAATCCAATAGGACCATTAGTGTTAGTTAGAGCGTGAAATAAAATGTGAGCCCATTAATCATATTTCTTGACCAAATTCGAAGGAAACTTAGATATGTAACAGTTATGAGCTAGAATCCTGTGCCACTCCAAGAGACTCTTTTCATGTCTATACATATAGCCTAGTTGACGGTTAAAATTACTGATCGCGTGCAAGTCACATGATCATAAATATTCAATATATTAAGAAATTTGTAAGGGCAAAATAAAGAATTCAATTTTTAATAGTCATATGACTTGCAGGTGGTCGTTTAAAGAAAAAAAATCAATCAAAGCTAAGGGGTGGAATTTGTGACCTTCGAAACTATTAATTTACAAGAGCAATCCTCATGATAACTAGGGGTGTGCAAAATATCTGCTTGACTCGCCGACCTGCCTGACCTGCAACTGACTCGTCCGCCTTGTGCAGGTCATCAAGTTAGGTGGTTTGGGTTGGGCGGGTTAGACCCCCAAAATAGCGGATTGAATTGGGTAACAGATTGAAAAATTGCCAACCCGCTACAACCCAACCCGCCTGCTTAATTATATATATATATATATATATATATATATAGAGTTCAAATTGTTCAACCGTATATTCTTTATTTAAAGTTAATCAATTCACCTAATCAATTTTCACAGCTAATTAGTAATCAATTCCTTAAACAAAATATAAAAAGTCAACATTAAAACCTTAAACTCACTTCATCCATATACTACACTCTGCTTCCTCTCCCTCCCTCTTTCTTATTGTTTTGTCTTTTTCTTTCTTAACCTTTTTGAAAAGCTGGAGGTCATTTAGTTTTTAATAATAGAGTTAGTTATACTGTTATGCAGGTGTAATACTCTTAGTGGTTCTTATAGTTTGTAATATTGTTAGTTTAGGCACCAAGGTTGGTTGTATATACTCTATAGTTTATCAAAAGTATATATGTACTTTGTATTCAGTAACTAATTGTAGTTTGTGATAATTGCTTTTAAGAACATGCATACCATTTTGAAGTTTATTTGTTATGTTGGTATGTTATTATTTTGAATCATTGATGTGACTTTGGGAATGTTAAGACTTTGGGTTTGTTGATTGAATTTCCCTCAGTTGTAAGGCAGCAACTTACTTTTTTTTTTTGGTGTGGAGACAAGGTCTGTTAGAGATGATATATCTCTTTTTCATTGACCTTATGTTTGTGTTTCGAATTGAAATTATTCAATGAAATCTACCTTTAATTTTTTTTTTTTTGGTGCATTAGTTATATTTTGAGATCATTCGATAATAAATTGTAGTTTGTGATAATTTTTTTTAAAAGAACATTTTTAATGCCAACCCGTTGAATCCGCCTAGTTGAAATCGCCAAAATTTGTAACCAATCCATCGGATTTAGACTTTGATGGGTCGGTGGCCGATTGGAATTTTTTCAACCCGCTAGTGGCTGATTAGATAGAAATATTGGTCATTACCTGCTCAATCTGACCCACGCACACCCCTAATGACAACACCCAATTAAGCTTGAACATGACATTTTATTCCCAAGTTACGTAAATCATAGCTTAAAGTAACATCACACAATTTCTAAACAAACCCCCCAAAAAGTGGTGTAAAATAGAATATCCCTTCACTTAATTCAACGGTTGTCCTCCTCCATCAACCCCCTCTCCCACTAATACCTAACTTGATTAAAAAAAAAAAAGACCCCCAGCAGCAAACATGAAGAAGACAATAGAGGCAAAGGAAGAGAAAACAAAAAACGAACCTGAAATGAAGATTTGTGAACAGACCAAGTCTATTGTCAACACCAAATTGATGAGTGAGCCAACTAAAAAGAGTGTTTTTTTGTAGAATCAAGATGGAGGGAGTCAGAGAGTGAGTGTTTTTTTTATTCTTTCTTTTTTCTACCTTTTCTTATTTGTTTGTTCTTTCTGCCTTTTGTAATCTTTTCTTCTGCAAGCTAAAGATTTGGTGATGGCCTGATGGGATTAGCCTTCATGTCATATTGTCACTTCAGCTTTTTTCTCTGTTAGAAACGGGCCTTCATGGCCTGATGGGATTTGGTGATGGCCGTTTGTAATCTTTTTTTTCTCAGATGAGAAAGCAATATTATATAATATATGGACAAAGTTTAGCTACAAAATTGGTTGTAGCTTAAGGCTACAAACTCACTCAATAAAATAAATGCTACAACATATTTTGAAAATCTAACTGTTAAATTGCATGTTCTTTATGCCCTTAATACACATGTTAAATTTTGTATCAATCAGATATCATTTACTATATAATCTATAAGTTTATATTTTGTGCATAATTTTAAATTACAAAAACTTGCAATTTAAAAATTTTATTGATGACATAGTTATTGATCTTTAATTTTCTTGAAATTTTGCAAGCATGAAGGATATAAGAAGAAGATGTAATGCAATGGTGGATTTGTCAAAATTCACTTCCAATAAAAAGATATTAAGTAAGTTTGTAGCATAAGGCCACAACTAATTTTGTAGCTAAACTTTGTTCATAATATATTATTACTATTTGGGGCCCTCTTATAAATGGGGGGCCTTAGGCGGTGGCCTAAATGGCCTATAACTTCAACTGGCAGAATTATTCCATTAGCTTGACAGCTGCAGGGGTTTTCAAGGAAGATCAAAGTGATGAGAACAAGTCAAGTGAAGATCCACGGGATGTTTCATCCTTGAAAATTTCAAAAAGAAAAAGGACATGTTAGAATCCAACTTTGCTCCCATATTCTGTTAGCTCAGCAGCTGCAGATGTTTTCAAAGAAGATTAAAGTGATGGGGTACCCAAGTTATGTTTCATTTCAAGGAAGACCAAAAAGAAAAGAAAAACAACACCTTAGAAGATTCCTCATTGTTAACTAGGATTTTGTTCCCACTATTTTCAGGTAGTGGTGTTGGACACCGATTGAAGAGTGTGAAAAGGAATTTTAATCTTTTTGAAGGGCATTAGATTAGATAGTTAATTTTCCAATTTCTTAGAAAATATTATATTTGAATATAATGACCATATTTAATTTCATAAAAATATTAGAATAAAAATTTCAAAAAATTTAAATTCTCAATTTTTTTAGCATAATTATTTTAGAAAAATATATTTTAAATTGTGTGAATATTATTCAATGAAATTAGGCTAAGGCTGGGTTTGGATAGCGTCCCACGGCGCGTCTGCATTTTTTTGTGTGGGTCCCATGCACTATTCACGAGACCCGCAAATATGAATTTCAGTAAAATCAACTTTAAAACTGAGTCCCATGGCATTATTTACACATTTAAAAATTATTTTGTTATAGTGTTTTCAGTTTTTAGCAATAAGTGGTATTCAAACAAACCTTAAATCATTTAATGTGATTTTTTTAATGCAAATAGTGGTTAATGATTCTAAATAAAAATTGCAGGAATAATAATTTTAGGAATTTGGAGATTTACTCCTAGATGTGTTAAGAGTGAAGAGATTCATTACATTTAATGAAGAAGATAATTATGTTTCAAAATATGAATGGAAAAATTAATTAAAACTAGAAAGAAAAAAAAATAAAGAAGATAATTATATTTCAAAATATGAATGGAAAAATTAATTAAAACTAGAAAGAAAAAATTATATATATATATATATATATATATTTAAAAGTCTGTCATTCTTGACCTTTTTCAAAGTCTGTCATTCTCATTGAAATTTTGCAAATTGAAAGTTTTGATATTGATTTTTATTCAAAAGAAATACGTGATTTTTCATGGTCTTTTAGTCAACTTCTATGCAAAATTTGATAGTAGTGCTAGAATTATCGTTGTTATGAGTGTACAATATTGAGGCCTTAGTTAACATGAGATAGAAATTGATGTAGGGCATGAAATTTTCCATGTGATAGAGTAAAAAAAAAAAAAAATTAGATTCATAGTTTGAAATCTCAAAATTTGAGTCATTATCTAAGGGGTTTAACTATTCACAAATAAGTGCAAGTAACATTGTTGAAACTTATAGTTTTGGGATTGTTGTGATACATGTAAGTGGTTATCTTTTTGTGGCGAATTGTGGGATTGAATGAGAGGCCTCTAGCTTTGGCGTGCTCTTTTGGCGAAGGAATGAAACAATTAGAGTGATCATTTTGTATTGTATGCTAATCATATTTCTTGTATTTACTATTTCATACCAGGTTTAGGCTAATGCTTGGGATAGGACATATGCTAACGCTTGGGATAGAGTATCCAGTATAACGAACATATGTAACGCCCCTTCATATAGAATGGGTTACACACTTGTGGGGTTTGGAAAAGAATGATGGGTGGTGGATTTGATTGGTAAAGTTGATGAAATCATTGGGTTCAGAGAGAGGTAACCACCCAACCATATACACTCTAAACCCTCTTTCTGAAACTGTTAAAGAGTGTGCGGAAGAAGGAGAAGCAAAGCCCTCACACTAATGGGTTTCACCCCATATAAGAGAGACTTATTAACTTTTTTTTTTTTTTTTTTTGAAGTGTTATGTAACCTAGATGCTTAATTCTTGTTTAATCTAATTCCCTCTTTCAACCAAAAGGAAAATTGTCTTCTTATAAATGCTTAAGCATTCGATAATTATATTATGGTAGAGATAATTCCCGCTACAAAAAATTATAATTAAACAGTTTAAACAACGCAATGCTGAACTTGGCCAAAAAAATTTCCAAATTATAAAAGCAACTAATTTGCATCCTTTGCAACATTATAATACTTGGATAAAACGCACATAGATATAATGCAAATTGTAGAAGCCTTTTGGAAGACTAAACAAATTGAAGAAAACAATAAAATGATTACTACAACAAAACAAAACTCTGCAAAAAATCCCCAGGCTGCCAGGACAGACAACTTCAGTGGGACGATCTTAGCTTTTGATCCCTTTTTTTTCTTTTTTTGATGAAAGATTTTGATCCATTGCATATGGCCTAATGTAGATTAAAAATTTGTACAGGCCACTTGCATTTCCTACCATCAGAACCAATCCCAACGGTCTCCAGGGAAATGTCAATGCTTCGATGTTCAACAGCACGTGCAATGCTAACACGCAATTGAATCTTCATGGCAGGACAGGCCTCAGTGCCAATTGCGGCCAATCTATCACCACTTGGCTTTCCTGATGCCATGGCAATTGGCTCACGGAACGTAAGAATTGTTTGCGACCAATGTGTTTTCGGAGTGTATGGGGATGTGGACAGCACAACTGGCATTTCTTTGCAGAACCTGCCAGTAAAACCGGTCTCAAACCACAAGACAACCCCATAACACAATCTTGTTTGACATTCCAAATCATTCGATATGCCTGCAGAATATGGTTCCAGCTCAGCGCTTGCAGTGAAGTCCACGTCATCGTGATTCATTGTTGCCAAGTCAAAGGTCTGAAATAAACAAAAAAAAAGAAAAAGAAATGCATATAATATAAGATACTCAAGCAAGATATATAACTAAATGAAATTATTTAGGGATTAGTGCAGCATATAAGTAGATTCAGGCAATATAGTCGATATTTACAAGTAGAAGTTTAGAACGAAAAAGTTAAGCAAGGTTTACCCTTAATCTAGGAATTAGAGTTGGTTCCAGAATATACAAACCCATGGTCCATAGTGCCAAAATCAATTTTTTCATAAAGAATAGCGAGAGAAGTTTATGGAATCTACTTAAAAGAAATATTTTTTGGGCGCAAAAACTGGGCTACATAACAGGGGTAGTCCTTCCCATACACATAAACCACCCGACCAGGACAAAAGAGAGTTTTGATCCAAGGATGCTGATACAAAGTCCAAAAACTATACCAATTAAATTAGTGAGGAAAGTCAAGGAAAACTTTCCAACCTCTTTTATGTCATTCTATAAAAGTTGTTAAATGTCTTAGAATTGTTTTGAACCCTGCAGTGCATGAACCCCCCCAGCGGCTTGTGTGAAGGCATAATTTGATCAAAATTTTAACTTAAAAAGATAACTTTGGCAACTTTTTCCAATGTCATTCCATAAAAAGCTCTGTTATCTGTCTTAAAAATCATGCTAAAAAACTTGGGATACCCTTAAGAAGTTTTAGAAAGGGGTACAGGGTATTGAAGAAAGAAACCCATAAAAATAATAAGTCTAAAGAAATTAACTATTATTTCCCTTATTTCTAAAAGTTTGGCAAGTCTTGAAGTGTGTTTAAGAATGCAGGCCAGCAAAAACTTAGGAAATTTATAATCAAGAACTTAAATTGCGGTTTATGGAGAAATTTAAGAGAATCAAGATTCATTACAAAAGTCAAATTAAAAATGGCCGAAACCACCACCCACCCACCCACCCCCATCCCCCCTAAAGAAAAAGGAATTGTAACTTTTGACTATTTAATAATATATTTAAACGTATGGAAAAGAAAAGAATATGAGGCCAACCGTGGAAAAATTAGATAAAATAAAATAAATTTAGGCCAATTGTGGAATTGTTGACAACAAATAAATAAGGGAAATGCTAACGAGTGCCCTTAGGACACTCTTTAAGAATTTATTTAAAGAAAGTTTTTATGAAAAAAGAAAAAAAAAAGTAATTAATGTTTTGACAGTTTTTTTTCATTTCCCACAAAAGTGATGTCAAAACTTTCTTAAAATGAATTCTTAAAGAATGCCCAGGGCACTCGTTAGCATGACCGAATAAATAAATAGTCCCTAATTTGCCTTTTCATCAAATTTGAGGCAAGAAAGTTGAACTCAAAACTTATTTAAATTTTGGGATTAGGTTGCCTTAATCTTGAAAGCAAATTGAGATCCCAAATTCTCTCTATCCTCCCCTTATCCTCCTCTCCTCTCCTTTCTCTCCAAATCCTAAACATGTTGATGACTTAACCATCATAAACCATTAAAAGGTTATCTATCCGTAGCCAAGTCATGATATAGCCTCAAAAGCAAATTGAGATCCCAATGAATGGAATATATACCTCAAAAGTCAATAAATGGGGTAATACTAACCTGAAGAACTGTAGAATTGGTCACTATGTCATGATTATCCACAATGTCAACAATTGGAATTTTAGCAGCATCGCCAACAAGTTCCTTGCCAATACAAGACATGTTGAAACCATATACATTTTCCCAAAATGGATCACTGGTACCACCTTTACCAAATCCCGCAACAAACTGCAAAAAATTTGAAAGAAAAAAATATTAGCTCTCTAGAACTTGAAAAAAGATTGTGACAAGTGAGAGGAACAGTGTAAATGACTCACAATAGTTGCTGTGTCAGGTAGGATTGCACCCCCAGGCTTCAACCATCGGTCCCGTGCAAAAAGCACTGAGCTAAGCATTGACTCGTAAAGAACGCAATACCCCATCCATTCACTCAACAATACATTAACACTGTGAGGTTGAATTTTTGAAGATTTATCAAGCTCTTCAACCATACCTTGAACCACTTCTATTACCCCAGTGGAGTGTTTATTACCTTTTTTTTGGCTTTTACTCCGCCAAAGGCCATTGTCCATTGCAATCTGCAACCAAAACCAACAAAAGGCACGCAAAACTCTATGAGTGGAAATACAGAGGTACATTTAACAACTATAGAACTAGGAAAAAATTTTACCTGGGTGGCAACTGCAGCCATCTTCTCACTGGCTTCAACTGGAATTACCCTGGAAGCCCCAGCTTGAGCTGCAAATAGACTAGTGAAAGGAATTGAAGTGAAAAATAAAGGTTAGATAAATTATTCTAGTAAGCAGAGAGGCATATTACAGAAAACCAACCTTATATATAATACCAATATGTGAAATTTTTTTCTTTCCAATAAGTGTTGATATAAGGAACTTGGCTAACAGCATCAGTTGCTGAACCCAACAATCTGATGTAACATCTAAAACTAAAAATCCAAGTTTTTTCCACATCATTCCAGGAGAAGACTCATGACATACATGAGAAAATTAAGAAAGAGCAACAAAAAAAAAAAAGTTCAAAATGATAAAGTCGTTTTCATTATATAATTGAGAATTAGTGCATCCACAAGAGTCCCAGTCTCAACTGCAAGAGCCACAATCATATGATCATAAGAATTCGGTGTTTAATGTTTCTTAGAGCCTCACACTCAGCTTTGAAACTTTCGAAAGCTCCCTGACACCCTAAGTTCATTACCTTGAAGCAACAGTATGCTTATACTGATCAAGAATACTTTTATACACTGACCCAAAACTACCCACACCAATTAAATTAGCAGAAGAGAATACATCAGTAGCATTTAAGAGACTTTGGTAAGATACATTCACAAGCAAATTTATTGAATCACTTGAGGTATTTTCTTTCCTTTTTTCTCCTAAAGAACTAAGAAATTTAAATGATAAGACCAAATTTGCTCCAATAATAAGCCCGAAGAGTATAGAGATTATTATTGATTTCAATGTAAAAGTCAACTTTCTATTTTCGAATTTTTTGTTTTTGTATTTAGGAAGTTGAAACTTTGGTATGCCCTCACAAAGCTCATCATTTCCCTTAAGCAATATTGCACTTGCATTCTTGAAAACCCCATTTGTTGGTACCTCACCATCAAAATGATAGTTTGATAGATTTAATAATTGCAAGAAATCAAAGGTCTCCAAAAATTTTGGAATCTTTCCAGAAAAATTATTGTCAGAAAGTTCAAAATGTGTAAGGCCTCTTAACGACTCCAAAGATCCTTTGGAAGAAATTTCTTCTCATGGCTAGAAATTCTAGCTTTACACAACTTTTAAGAGTTGCATGAATTTCACCAAACAACAAGTTTTCTGAAATATCCAAATGTTCTAAATTTTTCAAATTTCCTATTTCCATGGGAAAGACACCAATGAATTGGTTGCTAGACAAGTCAAGGCTATTTGGTGAAAATGAGAGACCAATAACTTGCGAGGATATAATACTGCTAAGATTGTTATGTGGAAGATGAAAAGTTATCAAATTTTGGTAGTGAATTAGACTTGAAGGGATGCTTCCGTTAATTTCCAAAGCTTAGATAAGCAACAGTTGATGGTTAAAACTAACGATCGCATGCAAGTCACATGATCATAAAAATTTAAAGAACTCAATTTTTGATAATCATATGATGGCATGCAGGTGATCCTTAAAAGCAAAAACAAAAACTGTCGATCAAAGCTTAAACATGACATTTTATTCCAAAGTTGCTTGCTTAAAGTAACATCAATTCTAAACAAACCCCAAAAAAGTGTTGTATAATTGAACATCCCTCCATTTATTTCAAGTTTCACCCTCGGTTTAATGTGAAAATCTTCAGTGAGCCACAAACTTAATTAAACATCTCGATGACGACATTAGCACCAAAAAATAGAAATCTTCTAATAACATATTTTCAAAAGTGAAAAAACATAATTGTTTGTTTGATGTGTGTGTGTGTGTGTTTATATATATATATATATATATATATATTTAAAAGTGATATAATCAATGAGCTTACAGTTTTTAAAATATTTATAAAAAGGTCATTGAACAATGTTATCTGAAAACTGTAAGATGAGTTTTCTAAATTTAGTATTTAAACACCCTAAAATGAGAAACATAACCCAAACACTCCTAACAAAACACTTCTACCAAACATGTTATTTTTTTGGGTCCACAATTTTCAGTATTTAAACACAGAAAATTATTTGAGTTATGTTACCAAACAGGTCCTTAACATCTTCTTTGAATTGAATATCTCTCTCTAATGGTTGAAATAAGCCCATAGGCCTTCAATCTGCAAACCTACACTAGCCCGGCCTGATTCGAACACGGACTTAAAAGGCTCACTAAACTCTTTTACAGGGAAGAATGTTTTTACATCCCTTGGGGTCATCCCATGCCATGCATCCACGACTCACCAAATTTGAAGCTCCTATGCGAGAACGGTATGCTTACCATCCTTAAAAGATGGAAATATTCTGGCATTGGTGTGCAAAGTGAAGGGAGATAAAGCAAAATTAGAACTCAAGTCCCTTGCATCAATTGCATAGTGGCCCATATGATTATGAAGACTGGCTATTTCCGTTGAATGGGCTTAGTCAAGAATGAATAATTATGGAGAACCGAACTTCTTGGACCTCAAGTCTAATGAAGGCAACATCTAGGGTACATGGGAATTCCTGCCCTATCATGTGAAGGAGGAAAAATAGTTTTTGAAGGCCATGGTTAATTACTACTAAGTTTCAGAAGATAGATTTGAAATTTGCCACTACTTTGAAAGAGAAATGTAAATAAGAGATTAGAAGAATAGTGGGTGATGGCTTTAATTGTTTTTCTTCTTTTTTATTTTTCAGTACCAATTGTAAAAACACACAAACCTCACCAAGAAAACAAGAAACACACAGAGAGAAAGCAGAGCTGAAAATCAAGATATTATTGACAAAGAATACAATGCAAGAGTGAGTAACTAATAGAAGAGAGAGAGAGCGAGAAAGACTGAGACAGTTATAACAAATAATACACCCATGTAATAACTGAATCATACGCTTGAGATAACTAACTCTCACATGACTGAAGGTTAACACAATACAAAGACGACACCATTTGTATTAATGAGAAACGACGACGTTTTGCTTTAGACGTGTCTTGTGTTTAACAACTTTGACAGACGACACCGTTTTGGGAGTTACCGTTGGTGCTCTTACTACTTTCACCAATGCCTAGTTGGTTTATAGAAGTACTTTCTTACTTATTATTAAATTTCAGGATTTGTTTTGTTGTTAATTGGCAGTAATGATATTAGATTCCAATTACTTTAAGATTTTTTTGGTGCTTAACAAGCAGGCTTTGTCGTTTGCTTATAACTCTCTGTCACTGTGTTTTTTTATAGTTAAAGCCTAAACCGTCATAGGCCATGGTGGCTTGGTGGTGGTACCAATTGTGGGTCGTGGTTTTGTCTCTCCGACCACCGTGATGTCAAAACCACTTAGACATGGACGTGTCACTCAAGTCACATTCAGCAAGGTTATCAAAAACAAAAAAGTCACATTCAGCAATTCTATCGTGTTCAGTATGCCAACTAATATAGTCAATATTATATAATTGCATTCATGATCTGGAGGATTCTTTATCTTTGATATATTTTTTTTCAAAATGGATACGTTTTAAATTGATTGATTAATTAATCTTAGCTAACACACCCTCCGGTCCATTGAAACTGAAGGTCCAAAAAAAAACTATTCTGATCTTTGAATTGCAATTAAAATTAAACCTCTAGAATCAATGTCGGCCTTGCTCTGGAGCTTGATTTCTTTGTCAAAAGTGGATCTACCTCGGTAGAGCATAATGATGCCATTTGTCAAATCCTAAAGAATTGATAATCAAGTAAAGTAAAATTGAATTATGTGATAATCAAGTAAAGTAAAATCCAATAGGAAACGATTTTAGCCTGTACACATACATACTTACAAACAATTTCATCAAAAATAAAAATAATAATAAAAAAAAAAGATTGGGGCACCAAGCAAATATTATGATTTATGAGTCTCATTAAGTTATCTCCTTTACATACTACACTAGGAAAAAAAATGTAATGTTCATAAGATTTAACGTGTGTAGAACACCCATAAATTTTTATTAACGGAGTTAAAATCCAAACATATTATAACATAGATTCAATAATTAGTTTGTTATGAAATTTTATATATATATATATATATATATAAACACTATTGGAAGTACTTGCCAAATTCGTTTGGAGATGCCGATTAAAAGAAGCATCACACATTGCATATACTTTTAAATCTTTCACACCAAAAATATAATCACCAGATTGTTCTTAACCTAAATCCTGAAAATGTAGTAACCAATTTTGCCTTAATAATTACAGGGTTTCGGTGAAAAAACTACCACCAATAGTTAAATGCAGCAAGAAATCGTAAGTGGTGCTCTTTGTCAAGCAAGACTAGAGTATACGCTGTTTCCTTCAACTACTAAGCTAGAAGAGAAGATGGGTTGGGTTGCATAGGAAAGATGAAAATATGTGGACCCTCACCAAACTTCGGTTGTCTGAGAATGGATTATTGAAAAAGAAACATTGAGAAGTAAAGAAAAGAATCTGTTTTCTAGTGAGAGAAAGGGTGATTTTAAAGAGGCCGAAATAGATATAGAAGAAAAAATGGGTTAACCCGTGTGACCTGCATGTAAACTTGAACCACAGTTTCAGTGGGTTGAGTACGAGTTAACTCGTCTTGTCATAGGTTCAAAAAACTCTACCCCTTCCCATTTATATCCTCTGAGTTAGGCAAGATAATGGGTATGAGCCCAATTTTTCCAGGTCTAGGATAAAGCTTGTGTTTAATATTTCTCAACTAACATTAATATTAGTTTATAACACTCTTAAATCCAATTTTACTTAAATTCAAACAACTTCATAATTATGATTCAAAATAAAACTTGAAAATAGCCTAACATAATAATGATCTTCAAAATCCAAAAGGCACATTTTCTAACCAAAATGCAAAAATATCCAATATATATAGTCCATCATAATCTTGACTGGTAACATTTGAATCTCCCTCCCCCCATCCCCACTTAAGGTGTATCAAAGTATATAAAATAATAAAATTATATCCAACGTCAATATGAATCAAAGGTATGGGAGAGAGACAGAACCTATCTAATATGTACTTAATAGTGGCCGTAGTTAACAGAAGGATTGTATTCATCATGTCGAGTTACTCGAGTATACACGTGTGAGTGAAGTCCCACATTGAATAAAGATGAGTAGAATGAGTTGTTAATATAACATAATTGATTATGTAAATTTTACCACTCAGGAAAATTTTACCTGTGGAATTTTCATTCACAACCAAAATATATATGGTGTCATGATGTTAGAGTATTATCAGGGTTGGAATCATGGACTGGTTAAGATTCCCCATGGAAATATGAGTCCAGAGGACTTATTGCGTATGACCAAGAAGATCTGTCCTTGTTACACCAAAGTCTTTAAATTTAATCATGGAATGGTTAAGATTCCCCATGGAAATATGAGTCCAGAGGACTTATTGCGTAAGATCAAGAAGACCTGTCCTTGTTACACCAAAGTCTTTAAATTTAGAGGAAGTAGCCAGAGGACTTATGTATGCATGAGAGATCATGTTTCACCTAAGGGGGACAAGGCGTCCAGGGACGAAGGGAGACTTGGACAAGGGGGGCAATGGCCCTTCTAATTTATTTTTAAAATAATATTAATATATACATAGGTATCAATTTTAGCAATTTTGTTCTATAAAATTACATTTTGTCCCTCTTGACAATATCATTGATTCTTTTAAGATTACTACAATAACCACAAACTTTTCTACAATATTTTTATAAACTGTTAAGGTAGTACATTCTTATTAGTTTGTGTATGGGTCTATCACTTACATTATATTTTTGCTTGCTAATATCACTCACCACATTAACAATTTGTTAAAAAAGTTTGTATATACCTCCCAAGGTTCGGAACTTTGCTTACTCCCTACCCGCGTAAACCTCTGTCGAAGAAAGGTGCCAGTGGACCCATCTTGTGGAATATGCCAGCAACATGAGGAGACAATGGCTCATGCACTTTGGAGCTGTCCTATGGCTAGGAATGTGTGGGCGCTAGTGGCAGGCAAACTACAAAAACGTAGCGTAGAGGCAGAGGACTTTTATGTACTGGTGCAAGAATTAATGGCTATGCTCTCCAGTGGCGACTCCAGGAATTTTTTCCAGAGTGTTCCTTAACAAGTACAAATTATACAATCTAATAAAAAGAAAATTTTATATATTGACAACAACAACAATAAAAAAAACCTCGCAAACACATAAAGTTTACAATTGTCTTCTACGAGTTTTCATATATTTGAAATTGTTGCATGATAGTTTCATTATCAATATTACAAGCTACATCTTTGTAATATACACAACCAAGCAATCATTCATCTACTGATCTCCCATTCGATTGCACAGTTCATTCTTTATATATTTTATTGCTGAAAAGTTTCTTTCTACTGTTGCAGTAGCAACAGAAAGGTCAAAGCTAACTTCACAAGCATATAGACTAATGGATAAGTCTTATGCTTCCTTGTGTTAACTAACTTTTCAGCAAGTTCACTAACTCCTTAAAGCTCTAAAAAGAAGTCATTGTTGCGCATATCAAAAATGTAATTCTGAAGTTGACAGTCAAGTGCCAAGATATCTGTCCCAAGAAAATCAGATGGATAGAACTTAGCTAGACGTATCAACTTTTCCTTATCAAAAGTTGCAAATGAATTACTTGGATTCAAGCAAGCCATACAAAGTAGCAAATTGGTATTTGCCTCTGAAAAATGGTTGTTAAGCTCTTGAAGTTGCATATCTATGACTGTGTAGAATAGCTCAACACAATAATGATGTAAATTTATATTTTGTTGACTAACTACAAATATTGCTTCCATGTTCAAGATAGGTGTAGTGAAATTTTAAAGTACTCGCAAGTGTACGAACCATACCGAAGTATAGTTTGACAAGAACGAGGTCGAACCCACAGGGGCTTGAATGAACGTAGGAAAATTAAATCAAATCTTAACCAAACTAATCCTAATCTAGTTTAATAAAAATTGGTTGTTTTGAAATTGAATAAACTAAGCAAATAATAAAATTAAGCAAAAAGTTAAACTAAGCAAAAGATATAAAGCAATAAAAAGATGTAAACAATCAAGGGAAAGGAATTAAGGTTTTGGAATCCACCTTGTTAATTCATATCAGCATATATTTATGATCATTAATTTTTCCCAACTCACTACATGATAATCTAGAAATCAATCTTGCTATCATGGAAAATATCCTCATTAAAATCCTTATTTTAAAAATCAAAATCATGTTCTTCTTCGCTTCTTAAGTATAAAACCAAATCATCAATTGTATCCGTAGCCAAACAAATCACAAGATATATCCAATTCTAAAAATCAAATCATAACTTGTATCCATTGACAGACAAATCACAAACGATATCCAATTTTATAATCAAGAATTAATAAACCAAGCATTCAATTAATTAAGACAAATCCTAAATCATGAGAAAAACATGATTGAACTCATATCTAGAATCCCATCTTAGTCAATTGATATGAAGCAAGAACAATTTAAATCATTAAAGACCAACTATTGTGGGAAAAATCAAATCACATAAATATTACTGATAATCTTTAACAAGGTTTCATCCTCAACCCTAATTATAAATTTAGCTACTCATGGTAATTTAAATAAAACAAAAGAATAAAATACTAAACATTAAACTAGACAAATAAAATAGAGAAAGAAATAGTCACAATGCTATCATGGAGAAAAGCTACAGAGAAGTCACATGCGGCACTGCCTCTTGCTCCAATTTTTTGTTTTGCATCTCAGCCCTCGCACTAGCCTCCCCGAATTTTGCCCTAAAAAACCTTTAAATAGGTCAAGGAATCCTATTACAAGTTGAATTCCCGTTTGGAGAAAATCCCAGATTTTTAGGTTTCACTTAACTGACTATTTTGGCCCATTTAACTTCAGAATTCGGCCTCCTGGTAAACTACAAGTTGTAGCTCTTTAAGTTAACTTTCCAGTCCAACTTGAATCATCTTGATTGGACATCTGAGCCGAAAGTTATGCCAAAAATACTAACTAATGTGCAGGCAGGAATCCTAATCCGAATTGGACTTGAATTTGGTGCAAATTTTCTTTGATTCCTTACTCCAATTGGACTTAAATTTAATATTCATGCCTGGCTGGATGTAAGTTGGCTTGATTCAATTGGCCTAGCCTCACTTTGCATGTAAAGCCCTTATTATCTGCAACACAAAGATATTATATAATCAGTCACAAAATAACATAGAAGTAAGGCTAAATATGTAGATATATGAGTACTTTATTGTATATATTTCTTGCATATCAAATACCCCCAAACCTACATTTTGCTAGTCCTCGAGCAAAACAGATAAAGAGTAAAACTAAACAAAGAAATTAAAAACAAAGAAAAAGGAAATCCTAACTAATCCACTTTCACTGGAATTTTCGATTGCATTTAGCGTATGCAACAAGCCTTTAAACCCCTAGCTTACACTAGTGGACGAGTTGTAGTCTCGTGAGGGTTTGCAGGGAATATACCCACAAAATTCTGAAAAAGAATACTAAAAAAAATAAAAAATAAAACAAAACAAAGAGAATCAGACAAACTTTTTTTTTTTTTTTTCAATTGCCTTATGCAAAAAGGATTAGTTCAAGTTCAAAAACACTACAAATGCTAAAGAAATTTCTCATGCCATCAAAACTCAATGTGAGTGAAAAGTGGCTCCAACCCAAACATACTCTTAGTCTTAGAATAAACTTGACTCGAATCTCTATTTGAAAGTATGCTTCAACTCAAATCTTTCCGGTGTTACCACTCAACGAATGAAATCACTCTAAAATGGGGTGTAACACTCTCAACAACATATGTGAGCGGAATAATGTAAGCAAAATCAAACACCTCCCATATAAATCACAAGAAAAACGCTTAATCAAGAAAGAACAAGTAGTCTCATGAAAGGATGCCAAAAATATTTATACCACACATTTTTCTTCTCAGTCATATCAATATCTGAACTACCCAATCTTCAAGATCAAATAAGGACTTTATTAGGACATAATGTAAGGTAAAAGTAAATGGAATGAAATAAATATCGGTGAAGGTAAATAATAACAAGTGTTTTCAAGATTTGTTGGAATGTCAACTCTTTTTGGAATTTCCACTCAACTTTTCTTTTTTCCACCTCTTTTTCTTCAAAGCAATACTCCTTCCTTCCATTTCACTTCTCAAAATTTGATGAGAATCCTTTTTATTTTCTTCTTTTTGACACTTTTCTTTTTCTTTTTTTTTTCTTTTTTTTTTTTCAATTCTTTTTTTCTTTCTTCTTTGAATTCTCACACAAACCACCACATTGAAACAAACTAATCAAATTCCATCTTGAAACACTATGGATAAGGGTTTTAAGAAAGAAAGGCTAATTAAAAGGCTCAATGGGGTGACTAGCGATAATGTATCCAAAAAAAAAAAAAAAACACATATATGGCTCAAAGTAGACAAAAATGGCCTAATCTCATCTCTCAAAGACTAGTATAGTTCATTCAACATCAATGACCTCAAAAAATTCAAGTGTGGCATAAAATCATTTTTTTTTCTTGGCCAAAAGAAAGAATAATGAGACTACAACAAGGGAAATATGTTACGCACTTCCAAATGAACATTAAGATTAGAAACAATAAATAACCCTCCAAAAATAATGATTGGTTCAAAACTCATAGGGGTTACAGTCTCCATATTGTTATTATCAAGATTTTCTAATCATTTTTATCCTTCAACAACAAGTTGTGTCTAAGTGGCTACGTGCATGTGCAATGAATTGAGCATGAAAGCAATGAAATTCTTTAAGGAAAAGTAGTATAATGAACTCAAAACATAAACCTCAAGCTAGGCAAAAGTTTTTTTTTTTTTTTTTTTTTTTTTAAACACAACACAACAAAACAAAGCAATAAGATAGAAATCTATATACATCCCCCCCAAACCTAAACCAAACATTGTCCTCAATGTTAAAAATGATACTCTCAAATATATGTCTTGAATGAAAAGAGAGCAAAATATTAATATGCAACATGAGAACCAAGTAGAAACAAGTAAGGTAAGGAGAAGGAGGAGAATTACCTTGATCAAGCTGATTGTTATAAATTTCAATTTCTGTCAAATATCAGCTAGAACAAAAGAGTATAAAACTAAACAAGAAAATAAACACAAATATTAATCTAAAAGCAGAAAATAAACAAGAAAAAGATTTTTTTTTTTTTTTGGCAAAAATATTTAACACAATTGGAGATCAATCCTAATAAACAGGACCATCCAAACCTCGACAACATCATGGAGATAAATAATGCATATTTTGAATGGATTAGTCCAATGAGATCATAACTTACCTGGATCAAAAACATGTTGGGAGACTTTAGCAATGTCTTCCAAGTGAATTCTTTGCATAACCACAGAAGCACTAATACCCTTAATATTAGCAATTTTCCAACCTATAGCTTCCTTATGCTCTTGAAGTATACTTATCAATTGGTGTTCCCAAAAGTCATCCCACTTTGGTGGTTCTACAATGGATGGGGGTGGGGATGAAGAAAGTGGAAGAGGGACCACTTTTGGCTGCCAGCTATCAATACTTAAGAGAGGAACAGAATCCAACAATGCATTGACCTCCTCAATTGATTTTTCAGTATCCAAATTGCAATCAAAACGGGTTAAGCAAGCCTTTAGGGGATCCTCACAACTTGATTGTAGGAAAGTATCATGGACTAGGCTCCCAATCATGTTAACCTCACATATATCCTCATTGTCTAGGTCTTGCTTACTTATGTCAAAGATATTAAGCTCAACAGTCATATTCCCAAAAGAGATCTTCATCACACCACTCAGACAATTGATTAAAGCATTGGATGTGGCTAAGAAAGGGCGACCCAAAATGACATGGATTTGTGTACTGGCATTCAGAGTAGGCTCAGTGTCTAATACAACAAAATCAACAGGAAAGTAGAATGCATCCACCTTAATCAACACATCCTCAACAATACCTCTAGGAATTTTCACAGACCTATCAGCTAATTGAAGTGTCATGGTTGTGGGTTTCAACTCCCCCAAACCTAGCTGTAAATAAACTGAATATGGCATTATGTTCACACTTGCCCCCAAATCTAGCAAAGCTCGCTCAATGAGACGATCTCCAATCTTGCATGAAATTGTAGGAGATCCAAGGTCCTTACATTTCACTGGATATTTATTCTGAATGATTGAACTAACTTGCTCTGTCAAAAATGCCTTTTTAGGGACATTTGTCTTTCTCTTCATTGTCACAAGATCTTTTAGAAACTTGGCATAAGCAGGAACTTGCTGAATTGCATCAAGAAATGGAATGTTTATTTGCACTTGCTTAAAAACCTCTAAAATGCCTCCAAATTATGCACTTTTCTGAGGACTTATTAACCTTTGAGGAAATGGAGCTTTAGGAACAAACCTCTTATCAAGGGGGGAACTAAGATCTTGAATTGGAGTGGCGGGTGGGTTATCCTTCTTTTCCCTATGATCATCATGTGAACTATGAGTTCCTTTTTCCTTTAACACAATATTTTCATCATCCTCCACTTCTGGCATTTTCACTTGATTATCAACTTGCTTACCAGACCTAAGGGTAGTAATAGACTGAACATGTTCTTGTCCATAAGTAGAACTAGAAGAACCATTGATGGCATACTATCCTTTTGGGTTAGGTATGAGTTGACTAGGAAACTTTCCTTTTTCCCTCACTCCAACTTGGGTTGCTAACTGGCCAACTTGATTTTCCAACTTTGAAATAGCTTGAGTATTCAAATGGGTGGAACTTTTCATCTCTTGAATGGCTTGGCTAGTTGATTGCATGAAAGTTTTGAGAGACTCCTCCAAAGATGATTGTTGTCTTGGTGGTGCTACAAACTGAGGTGTTGATTGAGGAATGGGAAGATATGCTTGAGTAGGTGGACAAAATTGACTTTGTTGATGCACTTGTTGTCCACCTACATTTGTGGGAGGCTGATTTTTGCCTCCATGAGAAATTAGGATGGTTTCTCCAATTTGGATTATGTCTCTGAAAATGGACTAGTAAATGGTTTTCCATAATTGTTCAGTGCATTTGCTTGCTCAGTATAAAAATCAGGGTACTCAGCTGCGAAAGGACACATTTGTGTTGTATGCATAGGACTTGCACAAATAGAACATGTTTCACTTTGAACTTGATTGATAGAATTCATCCCTCTACCTAAAGCTAAAGCCTCAACCTTACAAGTGAGATTGTCCAACCTAGCTTTTATGTCTAAATCTTCACTGACTTCATACAATCCTCCTTTCTTAATTGCAGGGGCAGATCTCTCTTTACGGTTGGAAAAATCCCATTGTTGTGAACTTTCAGAAAAATTCTCAAGAAATTTGTATGCCTCATCATCTACAAGACTCAAAAATCCACCACCATTCATGGACTCAATCATGTTATGATTTGTCTGAGTCAAACCATTATAAAAATATTGTACTAGTCTCCATGTTTCAAAACCATGATGAGGACACTTTAAGATCAAGTCCTTAAATCTCTCCCAACTCTCATAAAATTTCTCTTGTTCATCCTGATAAAAATCTGCAATTTCTCTCCTCAAAGCATTGGTCTTGGCCATTGGGAAAAATTTAGAGAGGAATTTTGTAACCAACAGTTCCCTTGAAGTGATAGATCCAGGTGACAAAGAATTAAGCCATGCTTTTGCCTTATCCTTCAAGGAAAAGGGGAATAAACGCAAGCGAACTGAGTCATCAGTGAAATTCTAGAACTTACAAGTAGCACAAATCTCAAGAAAATCTTTTACATGCATATAAGGGTCTTCTCTATCCAATCCATGAAAAGTAGGAAGAAGGTGAATTATCTGTGGCTTCAACTCAAAATGTGTAGCAGTTGTTGCAAGCAATACTATGCAAGATGGAATGTTGGTGGTTATGGGTGAGAACAACTCCCTAAGAGGTTTTGAATCATCTCCTGTTTCTCCCATTGTGGATGAATAATCAAAACTAACAAGACGATTTTCTTTATCACGTATCCAAGTTCTCATACACCAAGCACAAAGAAATAATTTTTTTTTTTAATTAAAAAAAATTAACTACAACTAGTAGAAGGAAAAATTCAATTAAGACCTAATTTATTTTCCTAACCATGTCCCCGGCAACAGCGCCAAAAACTTGTTGTGAAACCTTAAAGTACTCGCAAGTGCATGAACCGTACCGAAGTATTGTTTGACAAGAACGAGGTCGAACCCACAGGGACTTGAATGAACGTAGGAAAATTAAATCAAATCTTAACCAAACTAATCCTAATCTAGTTTAATAAAAATTGGTTGTTTTGAAATTGAATAAACTAAGCAAATAATAAAATTAAGCAAAAAGTTAAACTAAGCAAAAGATATAAAGCAATAAAAAGATGTAAACAATCAAGGGAAAGGAATTAAGGTTTTGGAATCCACCTTGTTAATTCATATTAGCATATATTTATGATCATTAATTTTTCCCAACTCACTACATGATAATCTAGAAATCAATCTTGCTATCATGGAAAATATCCTCATTAAAATCCTTATTTTAAAAATCAAAATCATGTTCTTCTTCGCTTCTTAAGTATAAAACCAAATCATCAATTGTATCCGTAGCCAAACAAATCACAAGATATATCCAATTCTAAAAATCAAATCATAACTTGTATCCATTGACAGACAAATCACAAACGATATCCAATTTTATAATCAAGAATTAATAAACCAAGCATTCAATTAATTAAGACAAATCCTAAATCATGAGAAAAACATGATTGAACTCATATCTAGAATCCCATCTTAGTCAATTGATATGAAGCAAGAACAATTTAAATCATTAAAGAACAACTATTGTGGGAAAAATCAAATCACATAAATATTACTGATAATCTTTAACAAGGTTTCATCCTCAACCCTAATTATAAATTTAGCTACTCATGGTAATTGAAATAAAACAAAAGAATAAAATACTAAACATTAAACTAGACAAATAAAATAGAGAAAGAAATAGTCACAGTGCTATCATGGAGAAAAGCTACAGAGAAGTCACATGCGGCACTGCCTCTTGCTCCAATTTTTTGTTTTGCATCTCAGCCCTCGCACTAGCCTCCCCGAATTTTGCCCTAAAAAACCTTTAAATAGGTCAAGGAATCCTATTACAAGTTGAATTCCCGTTTGGAGAAAATCCCAGATTTTTAGGTTTCACTTAACCGACTATTTTGGCCCATTTAACTTCAGAATTCGGGCTCCTGGTAAACTACAAAGTTGTAGCCTTTAAGTTAACTTTCTAGTCCAACTTGAATCATCTCGATTGGACATCTGACCTTACTCCAATTGGACTTAAATTTAATATTCATGCCTGGCTGGATGTAAGTTGGCTTGATTCAATTGGTCTAGCCTCACTTTGCATGTAAAGCCCTTATTATCTGCAACACAAAGATATTATATAATCAGTCACAAAATAACATAGAAGTAAGGCTAAATATGTAGATATATGAGTACTTTATTGTATATATTTCTTGCATATCAATAGGAATATCATGTGAGGTACAAAATGAAGACACTTCAGCCAATAAAAATGTCCATTCATCATCTCTCATCACTTGCAACCGTTGCTTAGACACTTTAACAAGATCCATAGCATTTACTATATCTTGATTTTTTTTTTTTTTTTTTTTTGGGCAATGCTATTGACAAGTCATTTGTGATTCCTAAAATGTTTTACATCAAGTGTAGAGCAAAGACAAATTCAAAAGATAGAATTGACCTCATAATAGATCGAGCTTCAACTTTTTGGTTGGAGAGGCCATCTTCTTCAATAATCTCAAGTACATCAACAACAGCAGAGAACATTAAAATCAAGTTGAGAATAGTTCCATAATATGATCCCCAACATATATCACCAGGATGGTTAAGATTTGTCTCTTGATTCAAACTTTGCCCACTTCTACGTATACCATTCTCTAAATCTTTTTTAATTTTGGCAAATTGTGTATCTCGAAGAGCATCTCGTCTCTTACAAGAGCCCCTAACAACAATTACTAAATTACTAACCACATAAAAAAATTCAGCAATGTTAATGTGAATTTTAGCAACAGCAACAAGTGTCAATTGAAGTTAATGAGCAAAACAATGGACATAAAATGCTGACTTATTCTCTTTCAAAATTAAAGTTTTGAGACCATTAATATCACCTTGCATATTACTAGCCCCGTCATAACGTTGCCCACGTAGGTTCGATAAACTCAAATTATGTTCACAAAGTAAACATTCAATAGCATGTTTGAGTGACAAAGCGGTAGTACTTGCTACATGTACAATTCCAAGGAATTGCTCTATAATAATTCCTTCTTTTTTCACATAACGAAGAACGAGGGCCCTTTGTTCTTTCACTGAGATATCACGTGACTTATCAACTAATATTGAAAAGAACCCATTGTCAAGATCCTTGATGATGGCTTTGGATGTTTCACGTGCAATTGCATTCACAGTATCTTTTTGAATATCAGGGTGGGTAAGCTTGCAATTTTTCGGAGCTTTTTGCAACACTTCATTAATAGATTCATTGTGATCCCCCAAAAATTGTAGAAGTTTAAGGAAATTTCATTTATCACTTGAACCTTGAGATTCATCATGACCACAAAAAGCTAATCCCCGGCATAAAAGGAATCTTATGCAATCAACTATTGCATTTAATTGAACCTGATATTCAATTTTATCTTGATTTGATTGCTTAACCAAAACACTTTGAATGTGTTGCTTTTCCTTCAATAGATCTTCACTCTTCTGGACAGCTTGGTTATGAGCACTATTAACTCCTCCAACATGGGAATTTAACTTATCTTTCTGATTCCAAAGTTTGTATCCCTTCGTTACAAAAGTGTCACCTCCTCCTTGATTACCAACATCTTGCCCAAATAGGTAGCAATAAAAACAAAATACTGCATCCTTGTCTATACTATATTCCAACCAGTATCTATTTTTATACCATTTGGATATAAATTGACGGGGTTTTCCAGAAAAATATGATATAGGGTAATCATCACTGTGTAAAACAGGTTAACAAGGGCCTTTTTGTAAATAATATCTTCTTATTTTATCATGATGATTAGGATGATAAGATGATATCTTTTCTCCTAGCCCAGGATCTAAAGGAAGATTTTCTAAGTTAAAGTCAACACGAATTCGCTTAGAAGATGAAGATGAATCTTGTGCATGAGCTAAATCTTGGGTATGTGGTTTTCTTATCAAATATTTGTCCATAATTCTAGCAAAAGAATAAACAATAAACTATAAGTTCATTTGAAATATTAATAAAATTATTAATTATTGTTGTTTAGTTGTTTCATTAATTTGTTTGTCTTTTATAAACTATAATTTGTTATATTATTGTTTCATTAATTATAAAATTATTAATTATTATTTAGCCTAACATAATTTAATTTATTTGTCTTTTATAATATATTGGTTAATTATACTGCTTTAATTATTATTGTTTCGCATAATAATAAACTATATTGCTTTAATTTGTTTGTCGTTAATTATACTGCTTTAATTTGTTATATCGTTTAGCCCCTTGTACAAATTACACTAAAAGAGCCAGACATTATACATCCCATGTGCAGCATAATAATTAAAGCAGTTTAATGTGCAGCACATTACACTACTTTAATTATTGTTTGCCCAGCCCCATGTGCCCATCAGCCCATCTACCCCCACCCCACTCAACAGACAAGCACAAGCTGCCTGATGCCCCCAATCACAAGTTGCCAATAAAAAAATTTCACAATCACAAATCACAATACACATTACATTAAAAGACAATTAATATCTCACCAACACCAACACCAACACACACTGACCAACAGTAGCAGATAAGATAAAGCCAAATTCAAAAAGTCAAAAAAAGGCAAAAATCAAAATATTAATAAAGTTAAAGAGTAAAGATTCGGCCAACCAATCACAGTCTTACAGTTCAAAAAAGAGGGAAAGAGTTACTAAGTTAGATTCTTAAAGAATAAAGAGAGAGAGACTCATTCTTTACTTTCATTTCATATTTTTCATTTCAATGAGAGAGAGAGAGAGAGAGAGAGAGAGAGAGAGTGGGATCCAAGCAATCTGCGATCTGCAATCTACAATCTGTGATCTGTGATGAGGGGCGAGTGAGCAATGACGAGGACGACGAGCGAGCTACGGCGATGATGAGCAAGCTGTGCCTACGAGCAATGTGACCGTGGGTTTGGTTTGCTCTGTATTGGGTTTTTTTTTTTTTTTTAATAAACACCTCTGTATTGGGGTTTGGTTTGCTTTTTCTCTATATAGACTGTATTGGGGTTTGGTTTTCTCTGCGAGCTATGTGATCGTGGGTTTGATTTTTGATTTGCTCTGTACTGGAATTTTTTTTTTTTTTTTTTTAATTTGAGGGTGTTCCTAATTTTGTGATAGAGGGTGTTCCTAATACAGATTAAATATAAAAAAAATTTTATTTTTTATTTTTTTCAGGTCATGGTGTTCCTAGGAACACCTTGAGTTGTACGTGGCGCCGCCACTGTTGCTCTCGACCAAAGAACTGGAGGTTTGGGCTATGGTATCATGGTCCATTTGGAATGCAAGAAACAGGTGGCTCTTTGACAAAAAACAAACTCAACCTAGTGACATCTTGAGAGGAGCGATGAACCTGTTGCAAGATTACCAGAGACTCTACCAATGACTGGACCGAACTGAGAAACATAGATAAAAGAAAGTGCTGAAGTCCGTGTTTTGTATTGTAAGGCTAAATTGTTTTCCTCTTCAAGCTGCACATGTCTATGTTTGTATTTGTTTTGGTCAGGTGACATGTAGCTGCATGCATAGGCCCACGTACCTCCAACTAGCATGTCTTGGAGGATGTTTTTGTAGCAACTATACAAATAGCTTTGAATAAAATTCTATCTTTTATGTTCCAAAAAAAGGGCATTTACCTCCTTTTAAAGTCAAATTTAAAATCTAAAATAAAATAAAGGCAAAAATTCAAAAGTGGCCCTCTAACTTTTAGCTTTTGTCATTTTAGTCTTCTAACTTTCAGTTTTATTACTTCAGTCCTCTAAGTTTCAATTTTTGTCAATGTAGTATTCTGTTAGGTCTCAGTTACTACTGCCATTAAGTTTAACCCTTTTTTTTAAAAAAAATAATTTTTGTAATTAAAAGAAAATTTTAAAAAAATGTAAAAAATTTTTAAAAAAAAAAAAGATGGAAAAGGTCCCCTTCAGTCTTCATCCTCAACCTCCCCGTTCTCTGCTCTCTCTCTCTCTCTCTCTCTCTCTCTCTCTCTCTCTCTCTGTGTAGCATACTGGCTTGTGAAAGGGAAGATCGGTGACCCAAAGTCAAAGTCAGAGCCACCGCCAACACCCTTACTGCTACTCTCTCAGATCAACACAGTACCCATCTCTCTCTCGCTTTCTAATCTCACTCTCAGATCAATTTCGTTTCTCTCTCTTTTTTTTGTCTCTTGATCTCTCTCTTTGTTTGTCTCTGGATTTGTTCGTCTCTGGACCTCTCTCAATCATGGCAATGGTGGTCGATCAGTGAGTGTGACCTATGGCCGATGCTCACTGTTAACTGGGTGGTCGATTGGCAAGGGTGTGGTGTTTGCTTTAGGGTTTGTTTGTTGAAGTATTGAGTTTGGTGGTTGTTTGCTTTAAAGCATAATGCATATATGATGGTGGATTTGAAAGAGAGAGAGAGACTGATCTTGAACTTTTTCTGTTTTCTGGTTTTCATTTCAGAGGACGTTCCCCTTCCATTTTTTTTTTTTTTTACAGTTTTTTTTATTTTCTTTTAATTACGAATTTTTTTTTCCTTTTTAAAAGGCCAAACTTAACAAGAGGAGTAATTGATGCCAAAAAAAATACTACATTGACAAAAATTGAAATTTAGAGAACTGAAATGACAAAACTAAAAGTTAGAGGATTGAAATGACAAAAGTTAAAAGTTAGAGGGTCAGTTTTGAATATTTGCCTAAAATAAACAAGCCCAAAAAAATTACTCAACAACAAAAATTACCAATAGTAAAGCTAAAAACAATTTAGCCCAATTAACCGACTTTACCGAAACAAACAACCTGGCATTTTAAAAAATTGTAAACAAAATAATTTTATCCATACCTAGGTGCACACATAAAAAACACAAATAAATAAATAAATAAATAACTACTAGCTGTTAAGCAACATAGCCAAAGGCTAGAGCTGCGGCACACAACCAATAGCAAGACTGCCTCTAACTTCAAGTTCGGGCTCCATCCCTTAGGCATCTGTGCAACCTAAACCCACGTTTTAAAATCAATTTACATTTTTAAAGACGTTTAAAATGTCATTTCAAACGCACAGAAGAGTCAAACTTTTTTTACAAATGCCCATTTTGAAGGTTTTCACAACAGCTTAAACAAACAACCTCATGATAAGGCAAGAATCAATCTCTAGAACCATGATCTAAAATCTGCTATTTCCAAGAGAATGGTGGTTGTGCCGTGTCAAGATCTCCATAGAACCCAGTTAGGTCCCACAAAGTGTCTTTTGTGTTAACCAAAATTGTGGCATCAATGTGAATGCTAGCAACTCTTGAAGTTTACCCCCAAATAATTCTTGCAATTTTGGAGTCCGAACATCACATTGCACTGATTTTCTTCCTTTCTCTTGCTATAAATTTGCTTCTTGAAATGCTAAATAGCCATATTTGCCCTCTTTCTCTCTAGACAACACACAGATGTACTGAATGTTCAATTAGTGTATAAAACACTAATGAATGTTTAGACCCCTAATTTCAAAATTACCATCACAAGCTTATACCCAAACAATAGATGTGCGAAATAATAGGTACAAGCAGTAACCCAAACAAATAAACAACTCTACACCATAATTTACCACAACACAGTAGCAATTAAAAGGTAAGAGTAAGGGTTAGAGAGATGCAAACACAAAGATAACACCGGCATGTATTATCGAAGAAGAAATCGACAACACACAGATGTACTGAATGTTCAATTAGTGTATAAAACACTAATGAATGTTTAGACCCCTAATTTCAAAATTACCATCACAAGCTTATACCCAAACAATAGATGTGCGAAATAATAGGTACAAGCAGTAACCCAAACAAATAAACAACTCTACACCATAATTTACCACAACACAGTAGCAATTAAAAGGTAAAAGTAAGGGTTAGAGAGATGCAAACACAAAGATAACACCGGCATGTATTATCGAAGAAGAAATCGAAGAACTCGGCAAAAAACCTCTCTGCCGCCCTTCAAGCGGTAAAATGATTCACTAAAGAATAAAGTTGGGAAACACGAATAGCAATAAACCCTCCAAGCCTAATCTACCCAATGCACCTAAGCCCTCCAAACTTCTTGCTACAACAGGGTTAAGCCTAACCGTGTCTTCTTTAGCTTCCCGGATCCTGCAATAAGCCCATTGCATCAACCAAATGAATTGGTCATCTCCGAACTACTTTCCAAGCACCAAAATACTTCCTTGCTAATATGGGTATAGTGAGATAAAGATTTGGCAAATGTACCTCTTAAGGATATGTCAATGGAGAGGGCGAGAGTAGAGGAATTTGGAAAATCAAATGTCTAAGATTGTGGATAAGTCAATCTTGGCTTTCTCTAGGGTTTTTCTCTCAAAATTCTCTCTAGAAGCTCTCTACATTTCATGACTATAAGGGTATTTATAGTAGTGTACGTGAGGAATGCGAAAGGTCATTTTTCTGCATAATAGGGCATTCTAGCGAATCAGTCTCGCGGGTGGGATGAGTCATGAGTTTGAGTCGCGAGATAACTGTTTGGTCAGACTATACTTTTTGTCCTACAGTACTCCAACTATTGTGACCCTTCAGCTTCCTGCATGCTTCACACATGTGACACTTTGGCGACTTGCTAGTTGCAAGTTAGTCATAAGATCCAGTCGCGAGACTCCTTTGAATGCACACAACTTAAGTTATCTTCACACTCTCTCACACAACCCTTACATAACTCTCACCTAAATACAAGGTATCTAATTGCTAAAATATAAGCAAATTTGGCATGGAATAAAGCCAACACATGATTGAATAAATTCAACCTTACATAGCCAATTACCAACATTTTAGCTAAACAAAGTTGAACCATATTCCATGGGACTTTCACCACCCTCATCTTTTTACGTGCATGCTTTTATTCTTCTTTGGTGCTTTTTTCCTGTTTCTCACCTCTGTAACTAGTGAAAATTATCTGACAAACCAATTGGCATTGCTTGAGTTCAAAGCCAAGAAAGCTCATGACCCTTTTGGGATAAACTGAAATAGGATCTAAAAAGGTATTCATAATATAGTTTCATTCCAATGGATAAACCGATATAGGATATGAAACGATACTCATAATATAATTTTAACAAAAAAAAAAAAAAACATAAATAAAATGAGGTTGTTATTTTTAAGCAAATTTTTATGACAATTTGCTAGTCGAGGGTTAAAGAATTAGAACCCTTAATGTACATAACAAAATAAACCTTTTAACATTAACCAATTAAACTTTAAGACTCTTGGCATTAGACCCCTTAAAATTATTATTAGAGTCTCGTTAAGAGGTGCATTTAGTGAATTTAATTTTTAATAGTCAATTTTAGAAATATTTTGATATCATTTTCATAAGAAATGTAAAAAAACTATCAAAATAATTATTTATTTTTTTCTTTCCCATAAAAAGTTTCTAAAATATTTTTAAATCACATAGTTCATTAACAAATTCCTTAAAAATACCCTTAATAAGACCCATTATAGTAATATAAACGTAATTCGTAAGTCTTGACTTAAAATTGTTGCCCAAAAAAAGTCTTTACCCAAATCAATAACTATAATGGACTTTGACCAAAGTTAGTGCTCCATTCTACTAATATTTACCAATTTTTCAAAACCCCCACCACAACTTTCCCATCTGAGCTCAGGCTTCAATTATTCTAACGTTGAAAGTTGACACACTGAGCCTAGGCTTCAATTATTCCCATCTGAGCCCAGGCTTCAATTATTTTAACTATTAGTCGAACTTGTGCGATGCATGAGAAGGCTATTGTGTATAAAGATATAAACTATTCTTTTTCTCTTCCTCTTTGATTGTACATTAGAATTCCAGTCATATAGTTTCCTATCTTTGATATGAAACATTAAATTACGTAATGAAAAATAGATATCAAACTTAAGTTTAAAATAAAATGAAGAATTAAATCTTTAACATCCTCAATTATCCATAAAATGTATGAAACACAAATTTAAAGAACTACTTAATCAATATTTCAAATAAATTGAAAAAAAAAAATTTAAAAGTGTTTTTTGTATCTTCTTCCTTCATTGCTTTGTAATAGTCACTGAATATGTACTTTTGTTTTCCTTGAGTACAGATGTTGGTGTGAGTTGCACATTGCTTTGAACATCAACTTTTAGAAACTTTGTGGAATCACTACCTTGTTCACTTGATAAGTTGCTACTACATTCATTTGAAGTATCACTGATGTAAGTCTAATAGTAAAATAGGTTGATAAATGTATTACAACATAGACAAATTAAATATCTAATTTGTAATTTTGCTATATTAAAAAATACGTACTTCTGACATTTTATCAAGCTAAATTGCTTTGTCAGTATTTTTAAAAGATTCAAAAACTTTCTTGATAGTGTAGAATTCTCATCCATACTTAAGATTATAGTCATTTAGTTGTATTTGGAAAACAAATTCTATTCCATTCAGATTTTCTGTTTGCACAGGAAGGACAACTTCTTCGGGTACCTAACAAAAGTAATATTTTTCAAATTGTACACTCAAGTAAAACTTGGACTAAGATGTTCTACTAAAAAAATTTTTGTTCATAGCAATAAATGGGAGTTCTACTGTTTCCTGTGGATGTCTCATAATGAGGTATGTACAAACTTTTTTGTTGATTGGAAGTAAACTTTATGATGAATGCTGACTATTTTGAAGGATAAAATATTATACATAATGGTCGGAAGCAAAACTGATTTAGTGATTGTGAAAATTTCGCAGATATTTGATAGATTCACCAATAAATTATAAATCATTCCTTGGAAGTTGACTATATCAGTAGCATGTGTGCTCAGTCCTTTGCTGCAACAATATTTAAAGAGAAGGCCAATAGTATTTGATTGAAAAGTTCCATCTTTTTTCAATAGTTTTGACAGAGATTCATAGACCCAATAGTGAAACCCTTTTTGGACAACCTTCAAGAAGGTTTCGTGATGGCCAACTATCATATATTTTATACATAAGTAGGCTAGAAATTTTTTTTAAAAAAAAATAGAGGAAAGTAGCAAACCTTGGTGGTGGCGTTGATAAAAGGCAAAGATTGAGGGGGCGGACTATAGCGCGCAATTGAGAGAGAATGAGCAGCAATCAATCTGACAATCTATATGAATTTCAAGCAATATATTTATTCAGCAATCTAGCCATAGGAATCCACTTTTCAGCCAACATTCAAGAAACATTAATAGAAGAAACCATTATGTTCAAAATTCTAATCATTAAAAAGTCGAACCTACTTATCAATATCTCTTAAACTTTCAAATTGATAACCTTAGAGACCATTATGATTCAATTAATCTCCTTTCTACTATATAAACCTATCTCACCATCAATACCAATTTTAATTTCTAACATATGAATCATAAAAAATTCAAACCCATAGCTCAGTTTCCACTAAAATTATTCAAATTGATTAAAGCTTTTCTTTCATGAGACAACTGATGATAACCAAAACAACAATAAATGAAATTTTCTGGTAGTTAGAAGCGCCAACAACAAACAGGCAAAAAACTTTCAAAGTTTCAATTTCATACTCTTATTCAAAAGAATTATAAGATTTGCAGCAGCAACATAATTGTTTTGACTCTAATTATCTCTCTGCAATAGATTCTTCCACAATCTAAGAAGCTTTAATCTATATTTTATGCAAAGAAGTGACTCTTTGCACAAACTGCTGGGGACCAACAGTTTTAGTTGACTGCCAATGCCATGTCAGACTAAAGTAGAATGGTCAATAATTGCAGAAATTTTGGTTCTAGAAAGCAATAAATTTTCTACAATTTTATTTTGATAAGTGATTTGAACATGTGGAGCTAAAGTCAAAATGAAGATCTGTCTAGTTGTTTAGTCTCTAATAACTCATGATCTTTGAAAGAATTTATTTTTATTTTTTGGAGGAGGGGTGCATTCTACATGGTATTCATGTTAAACAAAACATTAATCTATAAGAAAAATAATTTTAAGAATTGTTTATAGGAAAATAAAATTTATGCAAACAGCCTAAACATTTAGAAAATATAAAGATCAAACGTTACAGCCCAACTTACTTGTCACCAATAAATTTTGCCTGAGTGAAGTAGCCAAGAGAGAGCACCTCCATAAGATTATGTTGCTTATCAAGACCCTGTTGCCCAGTGAAATGCATAAGCCTGTGGCTGTCTAGAGTATTTCCCCTGTGTGCATTTAAGACAGCGTCAGTGGAATCTCCAATAGATTAAGGTCGCTTCTTAGCTTCCTCACCTATATAAAGTTATCCATATATTTAAAACTATTTTTATGCTTACGTGTGTCCTGAAAGGTTATATTCCAATCCATGGCCCCTAAAAACCTGAAAATTTGCCAAGCAGTCATAATTATTTATTGCATACAATGACCAGCCAAATCAAACTTAATGCAAACAAATCAATGATATGTATATAAGTGATTCAGAGAATTTTTGGAAAACCTCTGACATCCGAGCTTCTATCCTCTCAGTTTGAGATCCAAACTTGTTCCTGTAATACTCTTTCTTATTGATGCCTTCTTTTAGGGCAGAAGGATTAAGTTGAAATGGATGTCATCTAACCTGCAAATTTAGTTGATAAAAGATAAGAGTGGGAACACAAACATGCGTGCACACGCACGTGCAAACATAGAGAGAGAGAGAGAGAGAGAGAGAGAGAGAGAGAGAGAGAGAGAGCAAACCTCAAAGTCATAGTGATCCTTAGATGCAGCTATAGCTTTGTCAAGATTTTTTTTGCCCACAAAGCACCATGGACACACATTGTCTGAACTGATATCTATTTTTATAAGCTTTTTCTGGGTGTTGTTTCCAACTGACTCGAACGCAGAAATGATACCTTTGTATCTGCAAGTTTTCTAAAATATATTGATTCAGTTTTGAATGCAATGAAGTACAGTGGTTTTTCTTCTTCACATCAAGATAACATTTTCTACCAAAGAATTATTAACTTAACAAATTACAAACACATGTACTCTTGAATCGGAACCCCTGGATCAAAATGAAGCCAGGTGTATAACCCATGACTACTTGAAAAGCTGTATTATTCAAAATTAATAAAATTTTCTGTAATGACATTTGTGGCTTCATTAGAATAATCATTATTGATCTCCATCACATGAAATAGTATCTACACAGAGAGAGATTACTCCACAAAAAACAAATTCTATAAATTATATCCAATTTTATATATGACTTGGGAAAAGTTATGGATCCCCATATGACTATGTGCTACACTACAGGGATAGCATTCTCCCTGCCTAATGAAGCAGTTTTAGACACACAACAGGCTAGGGTAGCATAGCATCCTCAACATATAAAATTTAGATTGTGTTGCAACACACAATCTAAAAAATGTAATGAATGTCTAACCTCAACATACTCTACACCAAATTCACTAAGATTATCAAGAATGTTGTGTGATGAAAGCAAGCTAGTAACTCCACTAGAACCAACGTACTCCATACCAATTTCACTCAGTTTCCACTAAACAAATTCAAACCCATAGGTCAGTTTCCACCAACAAAAAAAAATTCAAATTCATTATCACCATTTTAATATCTATTTAAAATATTGAACATGTGACTCACTTCAAAAAATATTATCGTCAAAAGTCAAATATTTATTTGATAAGCAAGAACTTTTACTGGAACACATTACTAAACTCAGTTACAGAGTTCAAAACCCAAAGACTTATATAAGTGTGTGCTCAAACTCAATTATAGATACAAAGGGAAACACAGCTAAAACTACAATTCAATCAACTCTAGAATACAAAACAGACTTATCAGTATAAATTTCAAAATCACAAAATTATCCAACACATAATTGGGGTAAAAAATCTCATAAAGGTTGGGATTTCTTCTTTAATTTTCCTGCTCAAGATATGGATTCATACAATGGCAGGTACTTGTAGTAGAAAGAACATTAAGGAAACATTAATTAGAAAAAAAAAAATTAATAGCAGAGCCATAGTTCATTCCACAATTGACAAATTATCTACCAAAACCTATAAGTAATCCACAATTGACAAATTAATTAACAAAGCAAAACTCACAATTCACCAATGTATCTAAAAAGACCTTTCACAACTGATTGAGCTTCCATTTACTTGTGCTTCACTATTTTTCTCTCCTCAACACCTAAATAGAAGCTTAATTAAAATTTTGAGAATATAATCCAACATGCAAAACCCAGAAATATCCCTAAAAAATCACAAACTTGGTCATCCATAAAAAATAAAAACAAATCTAGGTATCCATAAACTTGGTCATCAAAAACACGAAATTTAAAATCTAATCAACCACTAATCTATCCAAACCTACTGTATCTGAAATTTCAACTAAAAATTTTCTCAAAATTTGAATCACATACACAGACCAAAATTCAACAAAATCAATTAGAAAAATCAACTAGTACATACAATTCAAAAGAAACCAATACTGAAAAAACCCATTCTCGCCTTCTTTTCGTTTGTAATTAAAACCAATAACTCAAATGCCTAAATTAAAGACCATCAACCCAAAATAACAAAACTTAAATCATATTTAACACCAATTTTTCTTGCCTAAAAATACCTGCATTGTTGCGATTCCGACGGTATATGGGTGGAGGCTAGGTTGAAGGTGGGGTGATGGTTCGATATGGTGGTAGCCCTCAGATCTCTTTCTCTCTCTGCCATTGACGGAAAAAGAACTGAATGGATTTTGGTTTTAAGAAAGAAAGAGAGAACGGTTGAACTTGTCGAAGGAGAAGGAAAAGCAAAATCGGAAGGGAAGAGAGAGCATCTGAAATTTGAATGCGTAAGGTTTGAAAGGGAGGAGTTGGGTTAAGCTAGGTTTTGTACCATCAAATGTGATGTTTTGGTAACCTGGTATAACAGGTTGCCTACTAGCGGGTACCGTACCCCAAAAAAAAGGGGTACGCTAGAATTACCCTGTACATATAGATGATATGATTAGATTAGATTAGATTAGATATATATATATATATATATATATATATTGATTGGAGTGTCTTTTTTTTTAGATAATTAATTGGAGTAGTCTTATCAAGTCAAATCACGCAACGTGGTAGATACAATACTAAATTAAATCTATCAAAAACCAAAAAATAATAATAATAATAATAATAATAATAATTAAAAATAAACTTACCAATAACTTGAAATATTATTTGTGTATACAGGTACTAAGAAGGATTTGTCGAATTGAATGCAACTCAACTACAACAGCACTGATGTTCATCCTTTCTCGTGGAAGTTCTGTGGAGCAAGCAACTCCGATTCCAAGTATCAAAATCAAGCATTCTTTAATTTTATGACTTCCATTTCGATCCTTATTATGAGTTTTGTTCATACTTATTTCTCCCTCTTGTCTTTTCCGCAAAAGAATAGGATCTATAATGTCAATTATTCATTTTGGCAAGGCTGCTTTAACAAAGTTATGAAGATTTAAGTTATCATTGAAAATGTTATTAGTAGGTCTTTTTCCTGTGAACATCTCCAACAATAATATGCCGTAACTATAAACATCACCATATATTGATACCTCGTTTCCCATGCCATACTCTGCAATTACACATAATATAAATTTTAATGGGCATACTTTCACAAAAAAAAAAAAAAAAAAAAGAAGGGAAAGAAAAAAAAATCTAACAAGTTTTAAAGGATGTTTTTCATTGGCATGTAATAAGATAAATATAAAGATAAACTAGAAAATTTAGCTATAACACATTCTATCTTCAATATACAAAACATCCTCACAAAATAAATATATACCTGGAGGAGTATAACCAATTGTTCCTCTAACCCCAACAGAGCTTGATTGATTTGTAGAAGAATCTTGGATGATATCATGAAGGAATCTTGCCAACCCAAAGTCACTTACATGTCCAACCATTTCATCATCAAGAAGAACATTGTTGGGCTTAATATCACAATGAACAATCGGTGTTTGACAATGATGATGAAGATAATCCAATGCACAAGCAACATCAATGGCGATATTCAATCTTTGAAGAAAACCTAACTTCCTTGGTATCTCATTTAGGTTGGGATGTAACCACTCATTTAGGTTGCCATTTCCTAAGAACTCAAATACCAAAGCCTTAAAATCATGACCATGATTGTCAATACTAGAACATGTGGTGATCACCTTTACAACATTTCGGTGTCGGATGTTTCTTAGAGCTTCACATTCAGCTTTAAAACTTTTGAAAGCTCCACGATGCCCAAGGTTCAACACCTTGATAGCGACTGTATATCTATATTCATGATCAAGAATTCCTTTATACACTGACCCAAAACTATCCACACCAATTAGATTAGAAGAAGAGAATCCATCGGTAGCATTTAGGAGACTTTGGTAAGATATATTCAAATACAAATTTATTGAATCAATTGAGGTATTTCCTTTCCTTTTCTTTCTTAAAGAACAAAGAAATAGAGACAATAGAATCAAAGATACGCCAAGAAGCCCAAATAGTATAAAGATAATCAACTTCAACATAGGAGTCAACTTTTTCTTGGATTTTTTGTTGTTGCAGTTAGGAAGTTGAAACTTTGGTATGCCACCACAAAGCTTACCATTTCCCTTGATCAAAGTTGCACTTGCATTCTTGAAAACTCCATTTGTTGGTACCTCACCCTCAAAATGGTTGTACGAGAGATTCAATAATTTTAAGGAATCAAAACTCTTCAAAAATTTTGGAATCATGCCAGAAAAATTATTGTTAGAAAGGTCTAAATGTTCAAGACCTCTTAATGATTCCCAAAATAAAGGAACAACCCCTTGGAAAAAGTTTCTTCTCATGGCTAGAAATTCTAGCTTTACACAACTTGCAAGACTTGCCGGTATTTTACCAATCAACATATTTTCAGAAATATCCAAATGTTCTAAATTTTTCAAATTTCCAATTTCCATGGGAAGGACACCAGTGAATTGGTTGCCAGACAAGTCAAGGCTATTTGGTGAAAATGAGAGACCAATAACTTGCGAGGATATGATACTGCTAAGATTGTTACGGGGAAGATGAAAAGTTATCAAATTTTGGCATTGACTTAGACTTGAAGGGATGCTTCCCTGAAGATTATTGTCTCCTAAATATAACTCCAACAAATTTGTTAAATTTTCAAGAGAGGATGGAATGTTCCCAATGAAATTGTTTTGAGATAAATCCAGAAATTGTAATTTCTGAAGGTTTCCCAGTATAGAGGGGATGTTACCTGAAAATTTATTGTTCCACATTTCTATATCCTCAAGGTTGGTCAGATTCCCTATAACACTAGGAATATTTTCAGATATTTTATTATTATTCAAATAGAAAAAGGTGAGACTAGTTGAGATGTTGCCAATACATTAGGCAACTCCCCCCCAAAGTTGTTGGTATTTATCTCCAAATCTCTTAGGTAGGTAGCATTTGACAAAGAACAGAGAAAACTCAAGTCATTTGCTCCTCCATTTCCAAGCTGGTTTTCAGCAATGGAAAACAACCTCACTCTATTTAGCTTCTCTAAAGAAGGAAATTTTCCAGTTAGTTTGTTCTCGGCCAAATTTAGTATATGTAAATTCGAGGCACTATTGAAATAGGGATAGATCCAATAAACTGGTTGTTGCTGATGGTAAATGTTTCTAAATTTGGTAGAGTGATACCTATGTCCGATGGAAGATGCCCTTGGATTTGGTTAACTGCTACATCAATCTTTGTTATTGAAGAGATATTGAAGAATAAGGGAGGAATTGTACCAGACAACCTATTTGAACCCACAGCAAAGATTTTAAGTTTGGTCAATAGGCCAAAAGAATCAGGGATACTCCCACCCAGGTTATTATAACCTACAGAAAAACCTTCTAGAGATGATAAGTTTCCAAAAGAAGGTGGGATAATTCCCGTCAAAACATTTTTATGAATAGCAAAGATTCGGAGCTTTGACAAGGTGCCAAGCTCTGTGGGGATTTCTCCAACCAAATTATTAACAGCCGCATCAAACAGTCTGAGTTTGGCACAACTGGATAAATTGCTAGGAATTGTTCCTCTTATTGTGTTATTGTTCAATAGCAAGACTTCTAGTCTGTGCAAACGGCCAATTTCTGGAGGAATTTCATTATAAAAGCTATTGTTTTCAAGGTTTAGCTTCCACAAAAAAACTTAAATTTCCAACATTCGGGGATATAGAGCCTACCAGTTTTTGAGAGTTCAGGTCCAAGGCAGTGACCCTTTGATGTCGGCGACCACAGGAAACACCTTTCCATTGGCAAAAGTGGATGCTATCGTTCCAAGAGCTCATGACCCCGAGAGGATCTTTACTAATCTTGGCTTTGAAGTCGAGCAATGCCAACCGGTCTGTCTCATTATTCTTACCAAGCACAGAGGTGAAAAAAAAGCCAAAGCAGCAGAGAAGGATGAACGTGTGCATGGAAAAAGATGATGATGGTGGAGCTGAAATCAGATGTGAAGAAAGCCCCATGCAATGTGGTTGAAAAGGCTTTTGTTTGACGAAGAAATGGTGGTTTATCAAATTTTGAAATGGATGTGTATGTATGATTGTTTTGAAGCTGAAAAAGAAGCAAATTTATAGCAAGGGAAAGAAGACAAGTAGGGTCCGCTTGGATTGAACTTATTGTTGCTGAAACTGAAAACTGAAAACTGAAAACTGAAAACTGAAAACACTGTAGTAAAATAATTTTTAAATATATGAATAGTGCCGTGGGACCCATTTTTAATATTTTTTATTGCGTGAACAGTGCATGAACAGTGCACACACTGTTCATGCACAGTGTTTTTTTCTCTCAGAGTCAAATAATACAGCCAAAAAAAAAAAAAAAGGGAAAACGCAGATTGCAGGAAATGTGGACGCGCAACGCGCAATCCAAACGCCCTCGTAGTCCAAGAAATAGTGATGTTCGGACCCACTTCTAAATTGAATAAAAGAACCAAACAAATGACCGTGTGGGACAATATTAGAGACCGGAAGGAACCGCGTGGACAATAATTAGGTATATCAAACTGGGGTTCTAGAAAAGTATGTCTAAGAAAACTTTATTCTTTAAAGCAATATCATTGTAATTATTCTAGAACAAAATTTAGTTACAAAATTAGTTGTAACTTAAAATTACAACTTTACTTAATAAAATAAAATGACGACATGTTGAAGATTTGACCACCCTATCAAAGTGACTAAAAGCAATAACTTTAAATTTAAATGTTTAAAATAGTTCATGGTCTAAAATTTAGGAAGCAAAATGATGTATTTAAAAGGTAATTTTTTTAGGTAACACAGTTCAAATCAATAAAAGTCCTACTTATATTGGAGCCAATACTCGGGATTCTGTCATTCATGCATGGGGCCATGTTTTATGCCCAAATTACACTCACAACTTTCTGGTCTGAGACGACCAATCCTGACTCCCGTGCATCGTAAGATTGGTTCATGCATGGGGCCATTAAGAGAAAAAAAAAGGAGAACGACAAAGACCTGGACCATGTCAATGTTTCACCTGCAAGTCTTCAAACACGGAAAACTTCAACCAATTCTGATTCAATTAGATGGACTTAAAGAATAATTAGTTGTTTTGAGAATAAACACAGATAAATAAAGAGGGAGAAAGAGATTTCTGATAAACTTTATGTCCAATTTATAATTTTACCATACAATAATGAGTAGGTTATAGAATTTAGAAGCTCATGAAATTTACAGCTTCCATTTGAAGGCTACATTATTTGAATTAATTGGATTCATCCAAACGCAAAATACTTTTATTATGTCATCTTTTATCGCATAAGATTGTTGACATCTAAAATTCCTTTATCAATTTGATTACTAAAAACGTGAAACAACTTCAAAGCATTGTATCACTGTTATTTGTCAAATACTATAAAATAATAATGATCAATTAAAGTCCTCTGTCACGAAAATTCTTGGTTGGAGTAAAAAGTGGGTGGATGGAAAATAAACAAGGGAAAAGTAGAGAGAAAATAGTTGGAGTTGCTATTTGGTTGAGGAGGGAAAATGGAAAAGATTTTAGTGGAGCTTAGGAGTTTTCTCTCTTAATTCACCTAAACATAATCTCCCCCAATTGGGGAGAAAATAAGAGAAAAAAGAGGAATAAATACTTTGGACAAAAATGCACTTCTAACTATGCTTAAATGGTTGTTTTTGTTCTTTTCATTTTCTTCATTTTCCTATTTCTGTTTTACGTTTTCGTCTATTTCTTCTTCTACTACTTTTCGTTGTTCCCTTCTTCTTCTTTCATTTTTTTCTTTTTTCTTTTTCCTTCTTCTTTCTTATGCGCGTGTTCGTCTCTTTTTTTTTTTTTTTTTTTTTTTTGGGCTACTGATCATTCCTTGTTTTTCATTCTTTTTTATTTCTTATATATTTTGGGTTATTGTGTTCATCTCCTTTTTTTTTTTTTTTTTAATAAAGTTCTCATTTTTGTGCAATTTTTTAATAAAAATATAATTGTGTTATTTTGTTTATCTAATAGGGAGATATGAGTAAATTTATATAAATTCTATTTTCTATTTTCCCTTTTTTTTTTCTCAACCAAACAAAAAAAATTTTCATCCCTCTAATTTTCCACCTCCAACAAAATACAAATGAGAAAAACTAAAATCTTTTCTAACCTCATTCTTTTCCATCTTCCAACCAAACGGACCCTACAAGGCTTTGTGTGTGTTTGTTTGTGGCATAGCATTTTGGATTTGTATTTGGTCATACAAATTTCAAGGGACTAAATTATACAAAAGAACCAAATAAATAACACGTGGGACAACCTTAGAGACCTGTTGAATTTTCATATTCACACAAGAGAAAGATGCGGTTAGATTCTCCATGGAAAAACCTCTAATACTACCCAAGAGGGTGTGATAGTGAGTAACCGTAAGGAAAAAGGCAGAGGACTTATGGGCATGACCAAGAAGAAGACCTGTCCTTGTAAGTTGTAACACTAAAAGTCTTTGTTTGTCAATTTATAACGTGTGTGTGTGTGTGTGTTTTTTTTTTTTTTTTTTTTTTTGAATCTGGGCTTGAGAAATTAGTTGCCCATTAGCTCATGCTGTCCCTTTTGGGCTTGAGGTTTCAAGCCCATTAGCAGTTGGATTGAACTAGACCGAATTGGACCAAAGTTGACTAAATGAACCGATATATACCCAATGGACTGAAGTGGACTAAAATGGACCAAGCAACAATAAATTCTGAGCTTCAACTTCTAAATATTATATATATGTATGGATGTAATATATGCAGTGATAAATTTTTGCCCAAAGCATATAAGACTCATAATAGATTCATTAACTAAGTTGAACTAAGAGGCTTGTGATTTAGTGACAACTTAGGTTTTCTCCACTTTATTATATTAAAAAAAAAATCTTTAAGCACTGGGCTTGGCTCATAGAAGTGCCCAGTAGTATTGAGCCTTTAGTGCTCCAAGATCTGATGTAATTTTTCTCTGAGGTTTCATTAAAAATGCTTAGTCTTTAGATGCCTAAGAAATTTAGAGCCTCTCTTTGTGAATTTACTGAATTTTTTTTTTTTTTTTTGAAGAAACCGCCCCAGAAAGAGGGGGGAGTGAATTTACTGAATTAACTGGATTCATTGAAAATATGAAAACGCGAAATCCTTTTATTATGTCAACTTTGATCAATATCTAACGTCTAAAAGTCTTTTATCTATTTGATTAATAAAACAACTTCAAAGCATTATATCACTATTATTTTGTCAAATATTGTGAAAAAGAAATTAAAAATCAATTAAAAGATCTTTGTTGCAAAAACTCTACAAACATTTTTTTTTCTTGATAGAGAAAAATAATCTACAAATTTTACTATTATTATTTATTTATAAAGTTTTAATTTATTGCGTCAACTTTTGATAATTGTACTATTTATCATCAAACTAAGACACCAATCAGTTTTTGTTAAAGGCAGTAATTGAATTTCAAATATCTTATTCAATCCTAAAAAACTTTACTCTTGAGCTACAAACTTGTGTGTATTCTGTTTTTTCTTTTTTCTTTTTTTCTTTGAATATAATCTGGACTTGAGAAATTGGTTTTCCATTAGTCCATGTTGTCCATGTAGCAAGGCCCTTTTTTCACTTGTGAAGCATTGTGGGCTAGTGTGAACCCATGTAGCATGCCAACAAGCCCGTTGCATGTCTGTCCAATTCTCAGCCCAAATGGACTTCATCTCCTCTGTTTAGGGCATGAGGTTTTAAGCCCATTTTTAGTTGGCCCCAAAAAAAAAGACTCTTTTAACAATAATTAATACTAGTAAAATTCTGTAAGGCATTCATAGATTTTGAAAATAATTTGGTCTTTTTATATCACTAAGAGAATTGTTATAATAAATATTTGAACATTACTATGATTATTATCATTTTGGTGTATTATGTCATTTTCTTTTAACTATTTTTTATTAATCTCTTGTTCATTTGTGAGATTTTCATCTAACTATTTTATTATAATTTGATAAAGTTGACGGGAAAGAATAAGTACTTGTTGAGAGATTCAAAAAATAAGCTCGGATAGAAGTGCCTTTTGCTAGTTAAGTTCTGGTTTTTGAGGGGTTGAATGAAACCAACCGCAAATCACAAGTTCTGCAAAAAGAAGTGTATATAATCCCAAATTACCTCCAAATGCTCCTGAAGATGCTCAAACATGATACATATTGATCAAGTCCAAGCAATATTAAAGCTCGATTCCAATAACTATCTTTGTAAGCATATTGACAATCACAATATTCTGAAGAACATTTCCCTCAGTCAACAGAGTATTTCTAAACTTTGGCCAAACACAAGCAACTAGAGAGCTACAAATTATTTGCTTCATTGTTATATAACATAAACTTGGCCTTCAAAAGAAGTTATCAGTCTTTTGCACCTGTGGTAAAGGAAGATAAATTTTTAATTAAAAGAGTCAGGTTTTCTCTATTGTAACAATAATTTAAAAGGATTTTCTTTAATTCATTAGCTACAATTTAGTAAATTAAGTATCAATTATTTTTTTTACCTTTGAGAAAATTTACAACACAAGAAAGCTCATTTGTGTGAGAAATTAGGAATGTTAAATCCCATTTCATTCAATATTTATGCAATTGGCAATCCATTTACTTAGGAAAATATTTAGAATTTTCTGTATATAAATAAATAAATAAAGGATAGCAAAGTTTTTACAACAAATTACTTAACTTCTAAGTCTTTATAATGTCAGCAATTCAGTACTTATAGAAACAATTTAAGCTTATGTCATTGATAGAGACCTCTGTCTAGAGTAATAGGATGTAAGCCAGTTCCTTGTAATCTCAATCACTCCAATAGTGGAAATCAACCAAATGAAAATACACATGTTTAGGTATTATAGAAAAGTAATTGGGCTCATTGCCAATACTTTGTATAGTAGAATGAGCTTATAGAATCTCAATGGGTTCTAATCTCCATAGGATTCCCACGCACCCTCTTCCCAAATATACTTGGACTGGTCTTATTAAGGTTAGATCATATGGTTTGGTAGATACGTTAACAAATTAAATCTACCAAAGATTAACAAAAAAAAAAAAAATACCTGTCACTTGTACTTTATCTGAGTAGTGTGTATAAGAGGTCTAAGAAAGTTTTGCCGAATTGAAAGCAACTCAACTACAACAGCACTGATATTCATCCTTTCTCTCGGAATTTCAGTGGAACAAGCAACTCAAATTCCAAGTATCAAAATTAAGCATTCATGAATTTTGGAACTTCCATTTCGATTCCCATTACAAGTGTCATTCATCCTTCTTTCTCCCCTTTGTCTTTCCCCGAGAACAGCAAGATCTATAACGTCAATTATTTGTTCCGGCAAAGTCTCTTTGACAAAGTCACGAAGACTTAAGCCATCGTCGAACATGTTATCTGTTGGTCTTTTTCCAGTGAACATCTCTAACAATAATATACCGTAACTATAAATATCACCATATATTGATACCTCATTTCCCATTCCATACTCTGCAATTGCACATAACATATATTGTAATCGGCATACTTTCAAAACATCAAATATGGGAAATAAAAAATTTTAGAAGATTTAAAGAATGTTTTCAATGGCATAAAAAAAATAAAGATATCTAGAAATTTTTTATATAATACTTTCTATCTTTTGTATACAATACATCCTAATTAAAACCATATTTTCAAGCTTAAAACCATAGTAGAAGATATGGAAAAAGGAAAGCAATTAAATTTAAGAAATGTAAAATAAATTTACCTGGAGGAGTATAACCAATCGTTCCTCTAACCCCAATGGAGCTTAATTGATTAGTAGAAGAATCTTGGATAATATCATGAAGGAATCTTGCCAAGCCAAAATCACTTACATGTCCAACCATTTCATCATCGAGAAGAACATTGCTAGGCTTGAGGTCACAATGAACAATTGGTGTTTCGCAATGATAATGAAGATATTCCAATGCACTAGCAACATCAATAGCGATATTCAATCTTTGAAGAAAACTCAACTTTCTTGGTTTCTCAAGAGCATCATTTGTTCTTGGAGTTGGATGTAACCACTCATCTAGGTTGCCATTTCCCAGGAACTCGTATACCAAAGCCTTAAAATCACAACCTTGATTGTCAATGCTCGAACATGCTGTGAGCAAGTGTACAAGATTTCGATGTCTGATGTTTCTTAGAACCTCACACTCGACTTTGAAACTTTTGGAAGCTCCACGGCGCCCAAGGTTCAACACCTTGATAGCAATTGCATGTCTATATTGATCAAGAGTTCCTTTATACACTGACCCAAAACTACCCACACCAATTAGATTATCAAAAGAAAATCCATTAGTAGCATTTAGGAGACTTTGGTAAGATACATTCAAAAATAAATTTATTGAATCACTTGAGGTATTTTCTCTCCTTTTTTTCCTTGAAGAACACAGAAATAAAAACAATAGAACCAAAGTTACTCCAAGAAGCCCGAAGAGTATAAAAATTATCCGCTCCAACGTAAGAGTCAACTTGCTCTTCTTGGATTTTTTGTTGTTGCAGTTAGGAAGTTGAAACTTTGGTATTCCCCCACAAAGCTTACCATTTCCCTTAATCGAAGTTGCACTTGCATTCTTGAAAACTCCATTTGTTGGTACCTCACCCTCAAAATGGTTGTATGAGAGATTCAATAATTTCAAGAAATCAAAACTCTCCAAAAATTTTGGAATCATGACAGAAAAATTATTGTTAGAAAGGTCTAAATGTTCAAGACCTCTTAATGATTCCCAAGATGAAGGAACAACCCCTTGGAAAAAGTTTCTTCTCATGGCTAGAAATTCTAGCTTTACACAACATGCAAGACTCGCCGGTATTTTACCAGACAACATATTTTCAGAAATATCCAAATGTTCTAGATTTTTAAAATTTCCTATTTCCATGGGAAGGATACCAGTGAATTGGTTGCCAGACAAGTCAAGGCTATTTGGTGAAAATGAGAGACCAATAACTTGCGAGGATATGATACCGCTAAGATTGTTATGGGGAAGATGAAAAGTTATCAAATTTTGGCATTGACTTAGACTTGAAGGGATGCTTCCCTGAAGATTATTGTCTCCTAAATACAACTCCAACAAATTTGTTAAATTTCCAAGAGAGGATGGAATGTTCCCAATGAAATTGTTTTGAGATAAATCCAAAAATTGTAATTTCTGAAGGTTTCCAAGTATAGAGGGGATGTTACCTGAAAATTTATTGTTCCACATTTCTATATCCTCCAGGTTGATTAGATTCCCTATAACACTAGGAATATTTCCAGATATTTTATTATTATTCAAATAGAAAAAGGTAAGACTAGTGGAGATGTTGCCAATACATTTAGGCAACTCCCCCCCAAAGTTGTTGGTATTTATCTCCAAATCTCTTAGGTTGGTAGCATTTGACAAAGAACAGAGGAAACCAAAGTCATTTGCTCCTCCATTTCCAAGCTGGTTTTCAGCAATGGAAAACAATCTCACTCTATTTAGCTTCTCTAAAGACGGAACTTTTCCAGTTAGTTTATTCTCGGCCAAATTTAGTATATGTAAATTCGAGGCACTAAATATTGAAATACAGATAGATCCAATAAACTGGTTGTTGCTGATGGTAAATGTTTCTAAATTTGGTAGAGTGATACCTATGTCCGATGGAAGATGCCCTTGGATTTGGTTAACTGCTACATCAATCTTTGTTATGGAAGAGATATTGAAGAATAAGGGAGGAATTGTACCAGACAACCTATTTGAACCCACAGCAAAGATTTTAAGTTTGGTCAATTGGCCAAAAGAATCAGGGATACTCCCACCCAGCTTATTATAAGCTACAGAAAAACCTTCTAGAGATGATAAGTTTCCAAAAGAAGGTGGGATAATTCCCGTCAAAACATTTTTATGAATAGCAAAGATTCGGAGCTTTGACAAGGTGCCAAGCTCTGTGGGGATTTCTCCAACCAGATTATTAACAGCCGCATGAAACACTCTGAGTTTGGCACAACTGGATAAATTACTAGGAATTGTTCCATTTATTGTGTTATTGTTCAATAGCAAGACTTCTAGTTTGTGCGAACGGCCAATTTCTGGAGGAATTTCATTATAAAAGCTATTGTTTTCAAGGTTTAGCTTCCACAAAAAACTTAAATTGCCAACATTTGGGGATATAGAGCCTACCAATTTTTGAGAGTGCAGGTCCAACGCAGTGACCCTTTGATGTCGACGACCACAGGAAACACCTTTCCATTGGCAAAAGTGGATGCTATCATTCCAAGAGCTCATGACCCCGAGAGGATCTTTGCTAATCTTGGCTTTGAAGTCGAGCAGTGCCAACTGGTCTGTCTCATTATTCCCGCCAACCACAGAGGTGAGAAACAGGCCAAAGCACCAGAGAAGAATAAATGTGTGCATGGAAAAAGATGAAGATGGTGGAGCGGAACTCAGGTGTGAACAAAGCCCCATTCAATGTGGTTGAAAAGGCTTCTGCTTAACTAAAATGCTGGTCAACTAGACTTTTTTTTTTTTTTTAATGAGAAGCGGTTAACTAGACTTTGAAATGGTACAACTGTGTGTTTGGTTGCTTTGCAGCTCAAGAAGAAGCAAATTTATAGCTAGGGAAAGAAGAGAATTAGTGCAAGAATAGTGATGTTTCGAACCCCTTGATATTCAAGTACTATTAGTCAGAGTCGTGTAATGGACGGTGAGCCCCTTGCTATTTCTTGAACAAATTTAGTGTACAAGTAAAAAAATTAGATAAGCAACAGTTGCGAGCTTGACTTCCCAGTGCCAGTCCTAGAAATGTTCTCCGTGTATGTACCTCGTAGCCTAATTGATGGTTAAAATTAACGGTCACATGCAAGTCACTTGGTCATAGACATTTAGAACATTAACTGATTATAAGAACAAAATAGAATTCGATTTTTATGGTCATATGAGGTGATCAATAAAAATAAACAGTCAATCAAACCAGGGGTTGAATTTGTGACCTTTGAAGCTATTAATATTTAATTTACATGAGCAATCCTAATGACAACACCCAATTAAGCTAAAACGTGACATTTTATTCCAAAGTAGAGTAAGCCAAAGCTTAAACATCACACAGTTTCTAAACAAACCCCAAAATTGGTGTAAAATAGAATATCCCAAAAGGAGACCCTCCTTCCTTCTCAATTGCCGATCTTGAGTAAACATCACATCAATAACATTAGTACCAAACAATAGAAAATTGTTTACTTCGAATTGGGTTCATTCTACTGCAAATTGGTAAAGCCTCATATAATGTTGAAGCTCCCAATTTCCACATCAGCCCAAAATAAAATAATCAACTCCACATAATTTTCTTCATTGGTTTTTTTATTTGGTAATATTTTTTTTTTTCACTTTTTAGTTATTACCTTATCCCCTATTTATTTCTTGCCATTAGTTTTACTAATTTATAACGTCTATCCATTACTTGACACCATAATGTATAATCCAGCTAAGGAAATTTTTTTTTTTTTTAAGTGGGGCACTATTAGACCGTGGAATATAGTTCTTTCACACCACACACAAAAGATGTGTTGTTCTAGTGTTAGCGTATTATTAGGGTTGGAAAATGGAGTGATTCATGTGACATATGACATCACCAGCGGACCAGCATGGCAGCATGTGATAGCGAGGAATCGCAAGGAAGAAGGCATAGTAGTTATGGCATGACAAAGAGGACCTGTCCGTCAACATCATACCTACCGTGAGGCAGTCAGTAGCATTGTTATTAATACCGTTTTGGAACTTGTTTCGATTTGTCCAGTGAAATGGAATATTTCTGTACCGCCCAATTTCGGCGTACCGTTTCAGGGTGTTTCGGGGTTCTTAAAAAATAATTTATAGATATTCTTGTTGAACATAAAATTGTCAATTCTAATAAATAAATAACTAAATATCAAATAATACAAATCATTTAGTCTTAACTCTTAAGTCTTAAACATCAATATAACATCAATTTAACATCACACGATAAGAAGATTTACAAGACAATAACTAAATATAAAAAAATACAAGATTTACTGCTCCTTTTCATCATCATCCATGAGAGAAGGATCAAATTCATCATCAAAAGAACTCCCAAGAACTACCAGCACCCATTGGACCTTTACTTTTTTTTTTTCTTTTTTTTTTGGTTAATAATAGGCCAAATCCGGTACCGGCCGAAATTTGCATCTCGGCCGAAATAGGTCGGAATTGCCCGGAATGACCGGAATGGCCCAGAACGGCCCGGAATTTGACCCGAGGTGGAACATGGGGTATTCTGGTACCGGTTTGCATACCGGTACGAAAAATTCTGGCCGTTTCGGCCGGAACGGAACGGAATCAATAACAATGGTCAGTAGCAGACGGACTAGCAAAAAGAGAAAGGGAAGGGAGTAAAGCAGCCAATATGTAAATAGACACTAACTACAAGTGTCTAATGGACGTACTTAAGGGGAATATACACGAAATTTCCAGATTTGTGAGATAAAAAAGTAGAAAAAAAATATGCGGTAAAAAAAATAATCACATAAGACAATATTTATGTAATTTGACAATTTGCCTACATTCATAGAGTTGCAGAGAAGAATTTCACCATTTACAGGAAAACAACACAAGATACGGTAGTACAGTTTTCTCTCTAAGAAACAACACACAAAACTCTAATCTCCAAAACAACAGTTTCCAACTTGGGCCTATCGACCCAAACTTCCGCTCCATAGACTAAGTCTCAGATAATCTCTCATTGAAAACCATAGCAATTTTATTTCTGGTCTGATTATAATCCAGATCGACCACAACTAGACTGCACAAACCCTAACATGATATACTTTGCTTTTAAATATTAAATAAATCCCTATTTTTCACACATAAAATAAATAAATAAATAATAAAAAGAAAAAGACCTGTCCTTGTTTCACAAACTCCACCACAGATTTACAAGAAATATCTGGTGTAGATTTATGGCATGACAAAGAAGACCTGACCAAGAATAGCTCCGTGACCCTGGTCTTTTTCTTTGTCAAGCATTGGGGCCTAGTTTGGAACCGTGTTTTTAGCAAGCCCATTTGTCAACCCAAATGGGCCTCGCCTAGTCCATTTTGGACTTGAGGTTTCAAGCCCATTTGCAATTGGGGAAAAAAATATATAAAAAAAAAAAAAAAAAAAGTATTGATCAACAATTATTATTAGCAAAATTCTTATGGTTTTTGAAAAGAATCTAGTATTTTTACATAATCAAGATAATTAATGTATCATTTCCTCAAAAAAAAAAAAAATTTAATGTATTAGCTATTTCTATATTATTATGATTATTTTCATTATTATCTTTTTGTTGTATTATATTACAATCTTTTTAATTAATGTTTTGTATATTTGTGATATTTTCATCAAAATTTTCTATTATAAAAAAATTATTGTAATAAATTTATTTATTAGATCCAACTTAAGACTCTCTCTCTCTCTCTCTCTCTCTCTCTCTCTCTCAAGATAGATAGATAGATAGATAGATAGATAGATATTTTCTAGTAGATATTATAAATAAATATTTACAAATTAAAAAACATTATCTACAATATAAAATTGAAATATGATAAGAATAAAAATAATTTTAAAAGCATAGATTAATCGAGTCTAAAGATCTTCAAATTCCACCTACCCCTTATAATTGTTGAATTATCAACAACAACAACAAAAAAATCTCCCATTAATTATAGTTCCAAAGATTTTGGAAATGACTTTATTCCTATAATTATCACCACTATTTGAAACATATATATGCTCATGATTTTTGGATTGAGATAAGTATTGCACCTGGTGCAATAGCTCTTAGTGGCTAAGATTGAGAGTTGAAAAAAGAAACTTTCAATCTTCACTATTGAATAAAATAAAGTTAGAGAAAGTTAAAATGTAAAAGAGTAAAAAAATTTGTGAGGGGTAATTCACTATTCAATCTAAACTATTCAATACATATCTCAATCTGTGACTTTTAGCTCGCCTCTATGAATAATTCTTTCTAATTAAAGCAAAATTCCACCCAACTCCCACCATAAATTCAACATAGTAAGGCGTGGCCCTAAAATTTGAGGTTTAAACAAAAAGTATTATCACTTATACACAAATCCGCAACTAATATTTAGTATAGAAAAAAAATCTATTTTTCAATTGTCATGTATCAAAATTATGTCAAAGTGTGTGGATCCTAGATTTTTTGCTTAAGAAAATCTTAATGTTTGTAAGGCATAGATTATTATTATTATTATTATTATTATTAACCAAAGTGGAAGCAATATTGATGAGTCAATGACTAATGTTAGGAGAATATTTTTCACGACTCCACGCCTACCCAAAGTTGGAGCTCTCATGCAAGAATGGCGTGCTTAATGTATATCCTTAAAGATGACCAGATTCTGGCATCAGTGTGTGAAGTGGAGGAGGATTAAGCAAATTTAAAAGTTAGGAATAGGATGAATTTTGAACTCCCAAGACAATTAAAGGCCTGTTTGGATTGAGGGAGAGAGGGGGAGCAAAAGGGATTGAAGTATAGCAGAGTTGACCATAAATTAGATTTCCAGCCACCTCTACTCTGCTTTCCCTCTCATCTCTTCAATCCAAAAGGACCATTAGTGTTAGCTAGAGCGTGAAATAAAATGTGAACCCATTGATCATATTTCTTGACCAAATTCTGAGGAAACTTAGATATGTAACAGTTATGAGATAGAATCCTGTGCCACTCCAAGAAACTCTTTTCATGTCTATACATATAGCCTAGTTAATTGTTAAAATTACCGATCGCGTGCAGGTCACATGATCATAAATATTCAGTATATTAAGAAATTGTAAGGGCAAAATAAAGAATTCAATTTTTAATAGTCATATGACTTGTTGGTGGTCGTTTAAAGAAAAACTGTCAATCAAAGCTCAGGGGTGGAATTTATGACCTTCGAAGCTATTAATTTACAGGAGCAATCCTAATGACAACACCCAACTAAGCTTGAACATGACATGTTAAAAGGAATCCTAAGTCAAATGTGTGCCTTTTATAGCAACAAGCTTCCAAGCAGGACATTAGCACTCAGTATCAGGGGGAAGCAGCAGGTCTGTGCATCTCAGCGTGTATTGCAACATCAGGTGCATCCTGTTCTGCACCACAGAAGCAGGTGTAAAGTTGTTATTTACAACTATGTATTTTGTTGGTTTTTATTCCGTGCCAAATTTGATTATAATCACTTTCAATCGTTCATACCCTGTATTGTTTGTGGGATTTGTTGTAAGGGCTGTGTGATAGAGAGAGTGTGTGAATACTCAAGCATTTGGAGGCTGAAGGATTCTCACGGGTATGTCGCGACTTAGCTTCCCGCAAAGTGAAACATGTGCCATGCACATGCTGGAATGCGAAGAGTCAGGCCAAGTGGAGACAGCTGTGTCTCGCGAGTATCTCGCGGATAAGGCGTTCCCGCAAGACATCCGCAAGACATTCTGTTCTGCCAGCCTGTACTGACTGACTCACACTTTTTGCACCTATTCTATATATACCCTCATTACCCACAAATGTTGAGGAATGCTTCAGAGAGAAAACCCTAGCCAAACACATTGGGAATTAGAGATTGTTATCCCCACCTTTCTCTGTACACTTGCTTGTGGTATTTCCTCAATTCTACCATCTCCATTTCCATACCATTGAGAGGTTGATAGCCCAAACACTTACCTCACCCTTTGAGTGTGTTGAGTGACGTTTTGGAGCTGCTGGAAAGCATTGGAAGAAGCCTGGAATGGCAGATGCAACATGGAGCTTGTTACGGGATCCGGAGAGCTAGACAAGACACGGTTCCGAGAAGCCTTGTTGGAGTAGGAGCTTGGAGGGCCTAGGTGCATCAGGTAGATTAGGCTTGGAGGGTCTCTTGCTAACCCATGTATCCCAACTGATTGTCTAGTGATCAATTTCCACTTGGAGGGCGGCAGAGAGGTTTTTCACCGAGTTCTTCGGTTTCCTCTTCGAAAACATGTCTTGGTATTTTCTGTGTTTGCATCTTTCTTCCTTACTCTTTTATATTCTATTATACTGCTGTGTTTCTTAGTTTATGGATTAGAGTAGTTTATTTGCTTATCTGCTCGCATTTACACTATTCCGCACTTTGTATTAAGTTAGTGTAAAATCTATCGAGCCGTAACTTTAATTGGGGGGTCTAAATTGCTCTTGTGTTTTCAACACATTTCTGATCTTTCAATTGGTATCAAAGCGGGTGCACTCGCTGTGGTTTAAATACCTGAGTGTGATCCTTGACCCTATTTGAGATGGACCGGTCTCAATCGCTCAATGTTTCACCATTTTTCGATGGGAACAATTATGCCTTCTGGAAAGTCAAAATGAGAGCACTTTTATGCTCTATAGATGATACCGTTTGGGATGCGGTTGAGATTAGTTGGACCAAGCCGACGGATCCTAAGTCCACTTGGGATAAGGCAGCTCTCACAGCAGCCAATGCTAATAGTAAAGCATTAAATGCTATTTTTTGTGATATGTCTCCTAATGAATGTCACAGGATTTCTCATATGACGGTAGCCAAGGAAGCTTGAGAGATTTTGGAGACGACATATAAAGGTACGAAGAAAGTTAAGGACACAAAGCTTCAGATGCTTACCACCAAATTTGAAGAGCTCAAGATGGGGGATGATGAACCATTTGATTCATTCGATGGGAAGCTCAATGAAATTGTAATTGCTAAATTCAATCTTGAGGAGAAGATTGAAGATACTAAGGTGGTGAGAAAAATTTTGAGGTCCTTACCGGAGAGTGTTCGGGTAAAAGTCACAGCCATAGAGGAAAGCAAGGATTTGGATGAAATTAAGATCCAAGAGCTCATTGGATCACTTCAAACATATGAGCTTGGACTACCTTCCCACAAGACGAGTAAATCGCTTGCTCTTAAAACCATCACCAAAAGAATGGATGATCCTTCCGAAGAAGATGGAGTGGAGAAAGAAGTAGTATATCTTGCGAAAAACTTTCGAAAATTCTTGAAAATGAAGAACAGTGGAAAACCATTCAACAGAGGAAAATTTTCATCTTCAAGAGGTGATAGGAAAGACTTTACGAGGAAAGAAGGGAAGGATTCTCAACCTTCTTCAGACATTGTGTGCTATGAGTGTAATGGCTATGGACATCTAAAGAAGAAGTGCCCAAATTTTCTGAGAGGAAAGGGCAAGGCTTATGCCACGAAGCTCAGTGATTCAGAATCTTCTGATTCTGACTCGGAAGAGAGCTGTGACGGAGAGGGAAACTACTCCGCCTTCATGACCATCGCTCATGTGAAGTCATCGGATGACTTGGGTGCACTTGTGAAGGAGCTTGGTGAGCATTCTGATTTAGAGTCTATTGGGATTGTGGAAGAATTAGATGCTGAAGAGGAAGAGAATACAGCTAATCTTCAAGAAAATTACTCCTTACTACTTGAGTAAGAAGTTGGGAGAGTATTCCAGTGTAGCCAAGGCAGCTATAAGGAAAATGAAGAAAGCTGAGGAAGATTACAGAAGTCTCTTGATCAGATATAAAGAGGCTAAGTGTGAGATTGAAACACTAAATGGTGAGCTGTCTGAAGCGTATATGAAAGTGAGATTTCTTGAGCAAGAGGTTGTGCAAGCTCATGCTAAGATAGAGAGAGTCTCCTCTCAGAAGTTAGAAGATGTTATATCATCTCAAAAACTTGCTTCAGACAAGTTCGGGTTAGGATACACCGGAGGAAGCTGCTCATCAGCCAAAGTCACCAAAGGAGTAAAGTTTTTGAAGGCAAACGAGATGGTTGTTGAAGAGACCATTCTTAAGAAAGATGAGGATGTAAAAAGGGAGAATGTGGCTGAGCAATAAATGGTGAATAAGCCCTGAAATCAGTCTATGGCTAGACATGAAACTAGAGGAAGATCTCTCCCAAGATCACAACGGAGTCCCAGAACAGATTATGTGTGTCATTATTGCGGATTGCAAGGACATACCAGACCCAATTGTCAAAAGCTGAGATCAGACAATAATGCAAGCGCACCTCGGTCACGAGGAAGGAGAAATGACATGAGATCTTGGGGTGGTAAGCAACCAAGAAGTCAAAATCATGATCCCGGTATAACGGATGTGATGAAAATGATCGGTGCCTTCACCACTTGCTTGGAAAGTTTCACCAGAAGGTTTGAAAGTCCAAACTCTCGTACCCAATCCGTCAAGGATATCACCCCAAACGCACGTGATGTGTGGGTGAAGAGGGGTACTCATGCATAAGCATTATAACATGTCCATGCATAAATTCTTTCAATGTTTAGGGACATTTGCTGTTGCATCATTTCATGCATTGCTTTCTTTTTGCTGTTGTTCTTTTATCCGGTTGGTTTGTACCAACTGTTTTTTTTTTTTATCTTACTTGTCTTGTTTTGTTTTGGGTGTGTTCAAAAATTCAAAAACCCATAAAAATTGAAAAATCTCAAAAGTTTGATCACTTGTTTTGTGTATGTCACATGTGAGTTTGGCCTAGTACCTTTGTACTTATGGTGTAGTGCATTTACGATCTTGGCTTGTCCTGTATGCACCCATTTCTTTGTGGGAGAAATCTTGAACACTATGTGTGACTGTTGTAAATAGATCTTCAAGCTTGTCATGAATAATTGGTCAATAGTCTTGTTGGTCTTGATACTTGCATAGACTTGTGTCTATATCTCTTCCCATTTTATTTTTATGTTTTGCAAAGAGAGCTCACCAAATGTAAATCTCCAAATGAAAAGAGATATTGAGCTGTAAAAGCCTGTCGCACACACTAGTATTCGACTAGGAAAAAGGGAAAGCGACTCTTCTTAATGTTTCTTTTTATGGTGCTAAAAAAGCCAAAGGCTAATCACTAATGTTGAAATATCATAAATTTCAAGCACCAATCTCAAAAAGAGATGCTCTTGTCCAAACAAAATTAATTGGACCTTTTGTTATGCTTTTTGTAGAAGCCAAATGAAAAGCTTCTAAGTTTTGTATTCAATGTGTGGGAGGTCATATATACTCATTTCTATAATGGAGATTGTTCACTTGATTTCGTATCAGTTGTGTATGACTCGATTGAATTGATCATTGAAGTTTCGCTCTGGTCTATAGACTATTCCACATTTGATACTCACACACAACACACAAGACTTTGATTCAATCAATGCCTATCTCATTTGTGTGATTGTACATGTTCAAATGTGATGTGTATGCTCAAGAACTGGTTGATCAAACCCAAAAAGATTTTTGAGTGTTTTATTTGTTTTTGGAAGTGATTTTACACTTTCGTGTCTTTTGTTTTTGTTCAAAATGCATTTTTGTGTTTTACTTCAAAAACTGGTTCAAGGGCTGTTTCGCGAGAAGCTCGCAACTTAGAGCTTCCCACGAAAAAGGGCTTAAGGGAAATAAGTTTTCATCTTGTCACACAAAAACTTTCGCGACTGTCTCGCGACCAACAGCTTCTCGCGAAATGCTGTTTGGCCAAAAATTGAATTTTTTTCAAAATTCAGACAGAAACTCTCGCGACTGTCTCGCAACTTCTTTGCGACTTAAAGCTTCTCGCGAAAGCTTTTGTGCTTCAGTGGCCATTTTCGCGATTGTCTCATGACTGTGTCGTTACTCTCTAACCCGCGAAAAATATGTGTTTTCAGTTTTATATTGCTGATGTGGCAGTTTTTCAAATCAAAACCTTTTCCTCATTCAATCTCCTTCGAACCCTTTTTCACTCAAGTCACTATTCCATTCAATCCCCTTCAATCCAAGCATCTTTTCTGCATTTTCCTCTACAAGGTATGTTTCTTAAACAATTCTTTTTAAGTTTTTGCTTAGATTATGCAGATTTTTTTTGTTAGGGTTTTGATATTTGGGGATTTTCGAAAATATGGGTTGGTTGTCAAAATTGGATGTTTTTTTATCAAATCTTTTAATTGGGCTGTGTCCCATTTGTTGATTGTGTATCTGTGTTGGCCCCTTGTGGCATTTTATAATGTATTAAGGGTATATTCTCTCTTGTTCATGCATTGCTCATACTTAGAATATTTTCATGCATATGAGGTGTTTGTGCCTTATTCATTTCATGTGAGTTCCAATTTTTGAATTTTCATATGTTTAACCTTACTTTACTTGGTTTGGTCTTTGTTCATGAGTTTCCTTCACTTTGCTCATGATGCACTCATTAGGCACACATCTAGGCACCCTCTAGGCACACCCCCATGCATCTCATGTTGCACACACATGCACCAGCATATGCACACAGATGCACACACATGCACTATTACTTACTTGCATGCACTTTGCTAATTTTTTCTTGCTTTATATATTGTTGCTTATTCCTTGTGTTGGGATTAACTTGAATCTAATCAAGTTTTTGTTTGTGTGCTTTGTTTTGGTTTTTGTGCATTTGTTCCCTTCCTACTTTGTGAATTTGTGCAGATGTCTCCCACCAAGCATGCAACTAAGAAGAAATCATCTTCAAAGCGTGCACACACTGATTCTGATCACTTCAAGTCCGCGGAAGCAGATATGAAGTACAATGACTGCTCTAAGGACAGGACGATCATCATGGAGAGAGTAGTTCAACTAGAAACTCTTGAGGACACTTTCATCCCTGAAGTGTTCAAAGATAGAACTTGGACCAAGCTGCTGAACCCGACTGGGGTGGTTTATTCAGAGATTATTAGGGAGTTCTTCTCAAATGCCACTGTCAACAGAGACTATATTGAGTGCTGGGTAAGACACAAGGAATTTGTGATTACAAGAGAGCTCATCCAAGACTTTTTGGAAACTCGTCCTCCATCTCAGCCAATCACAGTTGCATATGAGGACAGATTGGGCTCTATGCGGAAATGATTACACTCCTTGGTGGTGAACTGAAGAAATCATCCATGAACACCATCAAGTTCTCTCCAGAAATGAGGACACTAAGCTATGTGATGATTCACAATCTGTATCCGGTCACCAATCTCACCACTCTATCTGCTCCGAGAACAAGATTCATGTATGATCTCTTTACTCATAAGGAGATTGACATTTGTGGCCATATCATGCATGTCTTGAAGAAAAGCATCATAAGCAGAATTCATGGACTGTGATGCCGTTCCCCTCCTTGATCAGGGGATTGATTGCCAAGGCAAAACTCAAGCTACCTAGTGGCCTCACAGTGGTTCAGAAGGACTACCCCATTGGTGGTCATACACTGACTCGGGGCACTGCACACATCAAGGGCTCCAAGACTGGTGTGCATACCATCCCACAGCCTCGTGTTGAGCAAGATGAGGGTGGAGATACAGAGGAGGAGATTGATAGATTCACCTCGACTCCAGAGCCATCTGCATAGCCATCATCTTCTGCTCCACCACAAGGCTTGAGCAAACTTGATCTATTGCTGGCTAAAATGGATCAAATATCTACAGTGCTGGATTCTCATGTACAGCACACTGCGGACCAGTTTGCATACCTTTAAGGACAGATCATCGCGCTCTCTTCACAAATACAAGACTTATCTATGGAGCAAGACTCGGATTCAGAGTTAGATCAGTTCTATCCTTTTGGCCATTCTGGTCAAAAAGGGGGAGAAAATTTTGAGGGGGAGCTGGAGAAGAGCTTGCACCGCGTTAGGGGGAGCATAGTTTAGAAACTTAGTAACATTGGTTATTGGTTTTTCAGATGGTTTTATTTAGTTTCTTTTAGTCTTTATAACTGTTTTACTGCTTATGTTTAAACAATCTTTGATACTCTATTTTTATGTCTGTATAATTTCAGTAGTTCTTTTATGATATTGTCTATGCTATGTAGCATGTCTAGTTTGTGCCCATGTTGCTTTTGTAAGCTTTTAGGGTATGTTTAATTGCATGTTTTGTAGGCTTTTATGGTTTGTGCCATGCATATGCAGTTCCTTGCGTATGCAGCCTTTATGCTTGTGTTCTTGAAGTTTAATGTCATACATTTTACTTCGATACAACACTCTTGTGCCCTAGTAGGATTGTTCCTAGATGCAAATACTTCGTGTATTTCGCATTGGTTGAGTGTTGGATTTGCAAATGATACTCTTCAAATGAGCTTATCATCTTGCATATTTGGATGTTCATTCCTTGTGTGAATGAGCATAGTGGTCGCTTTTGTTTAGTGATTGCTTGTTTGATCTTGCCATGATCTAGTGTTTCTATTTCAGTTCGCTTGATCATGCTATTATTGCTCCATATGCTTTTCAAGTTTTCTGCATACAATGATGTTATTGTGTTGTTGTGTTTCAGGAGATACTTGTTCATATGTTTCAAGAGCGTATCAGAATCTAGAATTAGGTGTGAGTGAGTTTTGCCTTCGTTCCCAAACTCACGTTTAAGTCTAGAGTCTGTTTTAGGGTTTTGTCATGGAATAGCCAAATGGGGAGATTGTAAAGTTGTTATTTACAACTATGTATTTTGTTGGTTTTTATTCTGTGCCAAATTTAATTGTAATCACTTTCAATCGTTCATACCCTATATTGTTTGTGGGATTTGTTGTAAGGGCTGTGTGATAGAAAGAGTGTGTGAAGACTCAAGCATTTGGAGGCTGAAGGATTCTTGCGGGTATGTCGCGACTTAGCTTCCCGCGAAGTGAAACATGTGCCATGCACATGCTGGAATGCAAAGAGTCAGGCCAGGTGGAGACAGCTGTGTCTCGCAAGTATCTCGCGGGTAAGGCCTTCCCGCAAGACACCCACGAGACATTCTGTTCTGTCAGCCTGTACTGACTGACTCACACTTTTTGTACCTATCCTATATATACCCTCATTTCCCACAAATGTTGAGGAATGCTTCAGAGAGAAAACCCTAGCCAAACACATTGGGAATTAGAGATTGTCATCCCCACCTTTCTCTATACACTTGCTTGTGGTATTTCCTCAACTCTACCCTTTCCATTTCCATACCATTGAGAGGTTGATAGCCCAAACACTTACCTCACCCTTTGAGTGTGTTGAGTGACGTTTTGGTGCTGCTAGGAAGCATTGGAAGAAGCCTGGAATGGCAGATGCAACATGGAGCTTGTTGCGGGATCCGGAGAGCTAGACAAGACACGGTTCTGAGAAGCCCTGTTGGAGTAGAAGTTTGGAGGGCTTAGGTGCATCCGGTAGATTAGGCTTGGAGGGTCTCTTGCTAACCCATGTATCCCAACTGATTGTCTAGTGGATCGATTTCCGCTTAAAGGGCAGTGGAGAGGTTTTTCGCTGAGTTCTTCGGTTTCCTCTTCGAAAACACGTCTTGGTGTTTTCTGTATTTGCATCTTTCTTCCCTACTCTTTTATATTCCATTATACTGCTATGTTGCTTAGTTTATGGATTAGAGTAGCTTATTTGCTTATCCGCTCGCATTTACACTATTTCGCACTTTGTATTAAGCTAGTGTAAAATCTATCGAGCCATAACTTTAATTGGGGGGTCTAAATTGCTCTTGTGTTTTCAACACATTTCCGAGCTTTCAGCAGGGAAGATTGCAATTGGATGCAGGGCACAATGCACCAGAGAGTCAAAGGAAAAACAAGGATGTAATCCTAGGGAATGAAGACTTAGAAGAATTAATAGAGTCAATCCCTCATCATGAATCATGATCAGATTATGCATTCTATACAAGAAATGTATCTAAGTGGGATGGTAGTTACATATTAATGTACACGTGTCATTGCTAGGCAGTTTTTACTTGTAACAGTTTTCTCCTTGAAATCAGGGGAGTTAGTTATTGTTTGCTTTCTTTTGTACATGATTGTATATAAAAGGATAGGCATAGTTCATTAGAGTTTGGTTGGATTGTAATCTTTTCAATCAATGAAATTCAGTTTCTATTTAGAGAGAGAGAGTCTTGATTTTTGACAAGACATTTTATTCCCAAGTTACGTAAATCATTGCTTGAAGTAACATCACACAATTTCTAAACAAACCCCAAAGAGTGGTGTAAAATAGAATATCCCTTCACTTACTTCAATGGTTGTGCTCATTCAACTCCCTCTCCCTCTATTCCCCTAGCTTAATAAAATAAAAAGTAAAAATTAAAAAATAAAAATAAAAAGAGTTTCACCCTCATTTTAATATAAAAATCTTACAAATTAAGCATTGCGTTTGCGACATTAACACTAACAAATAGAAATCTCCTAATTTTTTTTTGTTTGCTTTTATAATCCCATTGTTGGGAAATGAGAATTTGAACTTTGAATATCATCTTTGAACTGGATCTCTCTCTCTCCCTCTCTCTCATGGTTGATATGAGCCCATAGACCCTCATTCTACAAACCAACACTAGCCCGGCCTTACTCCAACATGACTGTACGAATCTATGACATTAACAATCAAAAACTATTGGGCTTGTTTACAACCATTTGTAAGGATAGGCCCAATGAAACCAAAATAGAGCTCTCTGTCAAGGACATAAAGACCGACTACACTCTTTTACAGGAAAGAATGTTGTTGCATCACTTGAGGTCATCCCATGCATCCACGACTCACCAAAGTTGAAGCTCCCATGCCTGCAAGAACTGTATGTTTACTATCCTTAAAGATTGCAAGATTCTGGCATTGTTGTGCAAAGTGGAAGGAGAGAGAGCAAAATTAGAACTCAAGAAGGTTGTATTTTAGAACACCCAAGACAAGGGATTTGAAGAGAGAAGGGGGTACTTCTCATAAATTATAAATTTTCTCTCATCCCGTACGTCAATAAAATTAGAACTGGTGTCAAAACGAATCAAAGGCATGGGAGAGACAGAACTAAGGCATCGATACCAAGCAATTGGGCAAACAAGCAGCGTGTAAACCTATTTTGAAAAGATTAAACACGTAGAAGCTTACATAAAAAGACTAAGATTCATAACACAGAAGCCAAATGTTTTGCATGCGCACCTCAGTATTAATGATATGCATGCTGTGCTTTTATTTTCCTTTGCCTTCTGTTAGTTTTAACTTGTTAGGTCACAATCTGAATGACCCCTTGTGATTAACCCTAATTAATTAATTTAGCCAAGTAATTAATTAATCAATTAATCATGCAATTTTATGGAAGCACAAACAAATCACCAATCAACTAAATATGCAGCGGAAAATAAATAACACGGTGATTTGTTTACGAATGGGGAAAACCCTAATGGCAAAAACCCCACCGGGTGACTTTCAGGTCACCACTCCCGAAACTCCACTATTATCAAATCAAGCGGTTACAAGTAAAGGAATCCCAAGTACCTTACCAACCTACAGTTGAACCCTTACTCCAATACCCAATTGGACTTGATCTGTAGTGACAGTCTCCACCTTTGATGCACGGCTCCCAAGTACGTGACTAACCAATGCGCGGATCCAAGTACACGACTTCAGAACACCAACTGAGGAAGAATGGTTGGCTGCAAAGTTCTTCAGTTCATCCACTTGATGAATAGCAGGAAAATGCTTGGTTACAAAACCCTATGGTGCAAATACACATCAACTTCTTGATGAAAGATGAACTAGGTCAAGAACTTCGTATGTTGATCACAATTTGCTTAAACAGAGATTGTTCAATGATAATGCAACTTGTGTCACCCAAAACGGCTCTTAAAATAATCCTTTTATATGTTTAGGGTTAGAAGAAAAGAAGGCCCAAAAACATATTCATGGATCCCAAGAAAATCAGATTGGAAATCTGACTTTTTAAATCTCGACAGATAACAGGTGTCGAGGTAGCTGTCGAGAGGTGTTGAGATTTAAAAACTTTGCACTTCAGCTTGCTTTCTCTTGGACAGACTTGATGACTTCAACACTTGACCTTGAAACATTGTTTCTTGAAGTATTAAAAACACCTAGAACTACCCAATTACAAGCAGAGTGCGTTTTGTCAAAGGATTAGCCAATTTACATAACTAAGTGACATATGTTCTTAAACAAGTTAAAACATATATGTCCTAACAATCTCCCCCTTTGGCAATCCATGACAAAATCACAACAAACAAATGAGCATATGAGAGAAGTCATAAATCACTCAACTCATATTCACTTGTTGATTACAATAAAATCTATCCTAACACAAACTCTTGAAAAACTTTGCAAGAAGAGATCTTATGATAAGTAGACTTTGACAACCTGTATTTCTGAAACACTTTAAACAAAACTCATCAAGGCATCTTGTGTGAAACAGAAATAAATAGATTGCATACAAGTATAAAGAACATGTGTATAAAGATAGAAAAGAAACAACACATGAAGAGAGAGGTGAAAGAAACATACATCAACATATATAAGAGATAAGATAAGTACAATGTATGTAAAAATGGTCAAAGGACCTCATATACAAGACCAATGTATCTAAGAGATAAGAAAAAAATACATATAGCCTCACTACATCCCTAAAAAAAATGACAACACTCCCCCTATCAAAAATGTCCTATACTAACTCTCCCCCTAAGATGACTACTCTCATAGCCCAAAACTACTCCCCCTTTTTGTCACGAGTGACAAAGGGTAGAGTGTCATGTAGACATCTCATCGGCAGAGCTAGCATCCCCATCATCATCATCATCATCATCATCCTCAGAATCTGACGCTGCTGGAGTAGATGGTGAAGGAGTAGCCTCTGGAGCAAATCCACCCATGATCGCCTGCCGTCGTGCAATACGACCCACACGAACATTCACCTGATACAACTCAGCAGAGAGTGTATCAAGACGAGTGTCCATGCGCTGCAGCTACGCCATGATATCACCAAGGGATACATCGCTCGAAGAGGAAGAAGGAGCAGATGTAGATGGAGCTGATCTGGATGGCGCTAAACGGGAGGGAGGAGTGGCACCTGGCTGTCTCGACCTGAACTGCGCCTCACTACGTTTTACGATAGCAGCATCTATGGCAGATATGTGTGTGAAGTGGTCAGACACAGGAAAGGGAACGGAAAAACGGCGTAGAATCCGCGTGATAGCAGAAGGAAAGATGAGCTTATCACGGGACGCCGAATCAAGATAAACCTCTATGATAGACCGGATGAAGTGAGAAGGGAAGTCTATGGTAAGATGCTCAAGTAGAGAAAGCAAAAATCGAGCACGAGGCTCTGTGATAGAGTTATAGTGAGAAAGAGGATGGAGAACAAAAGTCATCACCATGTTAATGAATCTAGGACCTTTAGCAAAAGGCCTACATGATGTGAACTGATGCTCACCCCAATCAGCAGGGCGCTCACAAAAAGCAGAAATGAGCTCATCTTTGGACACAATCCTCAAACGCTCACAAGATGGGTAATCTAGAAACTCTATCCTAGGTACCCTAAGCACATCCGCAACAAGTTGCGGTGTGACAGGAATGCGCATACCTCGAACGCGAGTGACAAAATGAGGTACTGAAAGATCAATCCCGTGCATGTTGGAGTAGAACTCCTGTATCAGCACGAGAGGGCAAGTGACCTGGATGTCACACAGTGACCCCCATCCCCTACTATTAATGACAGAGGGAAGGTCAGTATCGGCGAAGTTCGCCAGAATAACTTGGAGTTCCGAATGAACACCTCGTTTAGAAAAGTTCTCCGAAAATGCCTTATGGGCATCTCCATCACGGAACCGAATATTAAAGGGAGTAGTATCTGAAGAAGTAGAAGCTCCAGAACGCAGAGGGTTCCGAGCAGGAGTGGATTTACGTTTGGGTGCCATAGACACTACTAACGTAAAAGAATGAGAGAAAGAGAGAGAGAGACACTCAGAAAAGTCCCAACACAGTTCAAATATATCAAATATGTTGAACAACAAGTACGTATGCATGGGAATGCATGAGCATGTGACATGCAAAGGAAAAAACTTCATAGGCTCAGCCCAATCCAATCCTAGCAGCACACAAACATAAAGCACACATCTAAATGCATGTAAATATCATTATAATGCAAATGAAATGCAATGTATGACATTTTGAAATTATCTAAGTACAAACCCAACCCAAAATTTCAATAAAAACTCAACAATTTTGAAAAACCCCAAATTTTTATGAAAAATCCCAAAAACTAGGTTTTCAAAACATGAAATGCATGAAAGAGAAAGAGAAAAGAGATCTTACCAAGTGATTGAAGCATGGAATGAGCAAGATCCAAGAGGGTTGGAGGATTTGAGTGAAAGGAGAGTGAAAGGGAGATGAACAGACAAGGAGAGATCGAGAGAGATCGAGTGAGAAATGAAGAAAATTGCGATCTGCTCTTAAATAGGCACCTCAGTAATTCTCGACAGCTGAGGTGTCGAGAGGTATCGAGGAATCTGTCGAGGAAGGTATCGAGGAAAATGCCTTAGACAGATGCAGGTATCGAGAGGTATCGAGATGCAAGGAGAGATTCAGATACGAGAAGCTCGATCGATCACGAAGGTGTCGAGAAGGTATCGAGGAGACAGAAGAAATCTCGATCGATCCACAAGGTATCGAGACAGGTGTCGAGAAAGAAGACTCAAACAGCATAAGTGAATCTCGATCGATCCAACAGGTGTCGAGAATCTATCGAGAGGACAGAGACTTTCTCGATCGATCCATCAGGTGTCGAGGAGGTGTCGAGATTGCGATAAGAAGCAACTTGAGAAGCTCGACAGATGACCAAGTATCGAGAAGGTGTCGAGGAAGGTGTCGAGCCAGTAGAAAAAGGCAGTTTTTCGAGAAGGGAAAAACACAGACATGAATGCAATCCAACACACATTTCTACCAAAGATCCACTCAATATTTAAACCTCTCAAAAACATCTCTCAACAAGAAAATAAGCACAAGGATCATGCAAAGCACACACACACACTAAACAAGTCTAACCAATTTTATATTTCAAAAACAAGTTATGACAGTTTAGTGAGCATACATTAGCACAAGTAAAACCTTTGTGATGGCCAAATCACATTGTACCTGCACATGTATCAAAAGTAGCAAAGAATATTGCGTGTTATGTGTGAAAAAACATCGCAAGATTGCATATGTGTATAGATGTTATGACGATCTGAGATATGAGAAAATAACTTTTAACTCACACACAATCATAACTGTTTGATGGGGACTATCACCTTCAAGGTACATCCTATGACTCCCACATCTCCTAGAAAACACGCTTGCAATCATGTTTAAAGCTTTTTTAATCTTTTAGCTTTTTATTTTCTTTGCATATTTTCTTTGCATATTTTCTTTTAAGCATATCATGCATGGGCATAAAAAGGAGAGAAGAAATACCCAACATGTTAAGCATAGACATTGCACTTTTGCTATGCCGAAGCATACGGATGTCTTTGACACTGCACTTTTGCTATGCCGAAGCATACAGGTGTCTATGACACTGCACTTTTGCTATGCCAAAGCATACAGGTGTCATACAATGATTGGCGGGTAACAGTGGTGAGATGGTCATTTATGCCTTTCTCTTAGGATTTTCTAGTCCTACCCGTCAAAAAGAGTGATATGAGTGTTAAGTTTTAAGAGATAACCTAATCTTACTCATCACAAGCAAAAGCCACAAAGCTCACTTGCTTAGTTGTGCATAGAGATGCTCATCTAAGCTACAAGAGATACAAAGTTTAGACAACTTTGTTTCATTGGCCATCCAAGGTACACAAATACCAAAGTACACAGAACACACACTATTTTTGTATTTTTCTGATTTTTCAATTTTTTTTATTTTTATATTAAAAACAAAATAAGCAAAACTGAAAATAAACAAACAAAAACATGTTATCAAAGCAAAGCAAAAACTAGACTGACTCAGCAGAAAAGAAAGACACACAAGCAATGCAACAAACAAGAAAAACAAGAAGGGAGAAGAAAGTGATGAAATCACTTGGAGTCCTTTTTCTTCCACACCTTGGAAGAACCTTTCCTGTGATTGAATCCTTGAACAGGTGGTGAGGGGAAAGAATTTAAACCGTTCAAGTTCGAAAGGAACATGAGGGCTTTCAGAAGATCTCTAAGAGGAGCAAGAGAGGATTGAAGCTGATTTTGGCTTCCAGATGCTATCATGCCCTTGCTCTGTTGAGTGGCTAACCACTTATAGCAATTTGGTCAAGTATGACCGGCAGCTCCACAATAATGACAGAGACGCTGCTTCTTTTGTTTAGGCTTTTGAGAGTTAGCCTTCTTAGCCCTAGGGTTTTTAGCATCTTTCTTGTCTAGCTTAGGGGGTGCTCCTAAGATAGATTTTCCCTTGTCTAAGTTCTCACTAGCTAATTTATTTTTAACATCAATGTTCTTAATTTCAATGTTATTAGCAGGAGGAACAAAAACAGTATTGCTAGTAGAAGCAGTATTAGAGAAAGAAATACCATACCCCAAACCAGTTCGATCCGAAGCAGGTTTTTGATTGCTAAGCATCTCATCAAGCTTTGCACTTGAGGTCCTCTCCAGTTGAGCTCTGACTTGAAACAGCTCCGCTTCAAGCTTCTTGGTCTTCTCAGCCAAAAAGTTGTTCTCAAATCTCAGTGCTCCAATAGTTTGATTCGCCTCATCAAACTTTGTGGACAACTCTTCACGATCGAGTTCCACATCACTGAGCTTCTTGGTGGCCAGCCTATATAATTTCTCATGCTTTTTAGAGAGCTTGTAAAGCTTCTCATAGGCTGAATGGATATCATCTTGATCATCCATCTTCTCAAATTTGGACTCCACCAATTCTTCTTCTTCATCCACTTCTTCAACAATCCCTTCAGTAGGGTTGACTGTGGCAGTGAAGGCATTTAGGATTCCGTTATCCTCATTGTCGGAATCATCTTCAGGCTCAGTGTCACTTAGGGTTACAGCAAGGGCCTTGCTTTTCCCAATACTCTTCAGATATGTAGGACACTCATGTTTCATGTGTCCGAACCCATGACAACCAAAGCACTTTGGTCCTGTAGGAACAGTATACTGACCGCCCTCCTTAGCATCCTCCTTCCCTTTGTCTTGGCTTTTAAACTAAGAAGAACTGAACTGCCTGCGGTCCTTGTCGAAGTTCCTTCCATTGGCATTCTTCATAAACTTTTTGAACTGCCGAGTGATATAGGACTTCATCTTGGAATCTTCATCATCAGAAGACTCATCTGTATCACTACTCTTCGCCTTCAAGGCCATGCTTTTGCCTTTATTGGACTTGCCAATCCTAGATAACCCTATTTCATAGGTCTGCAAGTTTCCAACCAGCTTAGTCAAAGGAATCTTGTCTATATCCTTTGATTCTTCAATTGCCGTAATCTTGGCATGAAATCTCTCAGGTAGAGATCTGAGCACCTTCCTTACAATCTTGGGTTCAGGGATGGTTTCCCCAAGATTGAAGGCTGAGTTCACTATGTCCTTGAGCTTGGCATAGAACTCATCAAATGACTCATCCTCCTCCATCTTAATTTCTTCAAAGCTTGTAGTGAGCCTCTGAAGCTTTGAGTCTTTGACAGCTTTTGTGCCTTCATAGGTAGTCTGGAGGATGGTCCAGGCCTCCTTAGCAGTTTCAGTTGAGGATATCTTTTTGAACTCCTCATTTGTGACTGCGCTAAATAGGGCATTTAACGCTCTGCTGTTGAAGTTAGCCGCCTTGATCTTAGCATCATCCCAATCGGCCGGATCTTCTGTTGGCTTAGTCCAGCCAATCTCTACAGCTTGCCACACTTTTTCATCTAAAGACTGCAAGAAAGCTCTCATGCGTACTTTCTAGTATGCATAGTTAGTGCCATCAAATAAAGGAGGTATAATTAAAGATTGTCCTCTATCCATGACAAACAGGGGTCAATGGATCAACACAGCAAAGATTAAATCCTAATCAGAGTGTGCCTGCTCTGATACCACTTGTTAGGTCACAATCTGAATGACCCCTTGTGATTAACCCTAATTAATTAATTTAGCCAAGTAATTAATTAATCAATTAATCATGCAATTTTATGGAAGCACAAACAAATCACCAATCAACTAAATATGCAGCGGAAAATAAATAACACGGTGATTTGTTTACGAATGGGGAAAACCCTAATGGCAAAAACCCCACCGGGTGATTTTCAGGTCACCACTCCCGAAACTCCACTATTATCAAATCAAGTGGTTACAAGTAAAGGAATCCCAAGTACCTTACCAACCTACAATTGAACCCTTACCCCAATACCCAATTGGACTTGATCTGTAGTGACAGTCTCCACCTTTGATGCACGGCTCCCAAGTACGTGACTAACCAATGCGCGGATCCAAGTACGCGACTTCAGAACACCAACTGAGGAAGAATGGTTGGCTGCAAAGTTCTTCAGTTCATCCACTTGATGAATAGCAGGAAGATGCTTGGTTACAAAACCCTATGGTGCAAATACACAGCAACTTCTTGATGAAAGATGAACTAGGTCAAGAACTTCGTCTGTTGATCACAATTTGCTTAAACAGAGATTGCTCAATGATAATGCAACTTGTGTCACCCAAAACGGCTCTTAAAATCATCCTTTTATATGTTTAGGGTTAGAAGAAAAGAAGGCCCAAAACCATATTCACGGATCCCAAGAAAATCAGATTGGAAATCTGACTTTTTAAATCTCGACAGATAGAAAGTGTCGAGGTAGCTGTCGAGAGGTGTCGAGCTTTAAAAACTTTGCACTTCAGCTTGCTTTCTCTTGGACAGACTTGATGACTTCAACACTTGACCTTGAAACATTGTTTCTTGAAGTATTAAAAACACCTAGAACTACCCAATTACAAGCAGAGTGCGTTTTGTCAAAGGATTAGCCAATTTACATAACTAAGTGACATATGTTCTTAAACAAGTTAAAACAAATATGTCCTAACATAACTCTTAATACATTTCTCTTGTTTAATGTTGGATGTATGTGGGTTTCGGCCAATAGTTTTTGGTGTTGTACGTGACATTGTTTTGGTAAAAGGCTTCCAACTTGCACATGAGTCTATGATCATCAATAAATGAATAAGTAAATAAAATTGCTAGTAAAATTTACACAAAAATGGTGTCATATATGTACTTAATGGTGGCAGTAGTTAACAGGGATTGTACTGATCACATTTGTAAACATGGGGAACAAATTGGTAATATTAAAATTTTAAGTCCCAAATTAAATTAACCACTCGGGAAAATTTTGAAGGACTAAATTGTATTTTAACCAAAAAAAAAAAATGTGGGACATTAATTAATTACTTCAGCTGAATTAGAAATAGAGACCTGTGGAATTTTCATTCACAACCAAAAAGAAAGATGTGGTGTCTTGATTTAGCGTATTATCAGGGTTGGAATGATGGAATGGTTAAGATTCTCCTTGGAAATATCTCTAATGCTTAACAAGGGTGCGATCGTGAACCTAGAGGAAGAAGCCATAGCACCCAAGTCTTTTTTTGTTCCCCACAGATTTACAAGAAATGTCTTGATTGCATGACACACCACACCAGTGACTTTCACCAGCTCTAGCTTTCTAGGAGCTATTAATCATGCACGCTTACAACTTACTGGTCCAAGTCAACAAATCCTGATTCCCCATCATCGTTGAGCTATTAATAGCTTTCTAGGAGCTATTAATCATGCATAATTGAGCCATTAAGGGTCAAGAGGGTTTAGAATTTCTAGTCTTCGCTCATTATGGAAAACCAGTCCTTTTTGGCAGGAAAATTCCTTAACGAAGACAACCAAGTTAAGGGGTTGCCAATAGAATTCAAACATGACGAGGCTTCCGGAGATGCCTAAATTTTATGCCTAAGAACCATTTTTGGGACTGGTTAGCATTATTCTAATATTGTCTCAAAAGACATTATTATTGAGTATACATATGTGAGTGAAGTCCTACATTAAATAATAATTATAAGAATGAGTGGTTAAAATAATATAATTAGATCCAAACTCTTAAATTTAAGCTTTTGGGTTAAGTAGCATCTCCATATATTACATAAACCTCTCAACAAATGAGTCTCCCCAAGATGCTCACTCTCTAGCAAGTGGTGTTAGAGCTGAGGGTAGGGCGCAGCAAGGTGACAAGGTTAACAAGGGCCCCTTTCATAATTGGGGGCAAGGTGCATATACTTGGAACACACACAAGTGAGCATCACACAAGCATGGCGTAAGGTTTCGATGGAAAAAGACGTGTGGACCAGTTCCATGGATAAGCGTTTGGGGTTGACATGTAGTTAATTTCCATGAATAATGAGCTAGTGAAAGAAAATCTCGTAAAGAGAAGGAGCCGGTAAGACTTGTTCGTGACCCATACATAAAGAAACAATGGTTAAAATAACATAATTCGGCCCAAATTCATAAGTTTTAGCTCTGAGGTTAGGTGGAATCTTTATATATTATATTAATTTCTCAATAAAAGAGTCTTCTCAAGATGTTCTCTCCCCAACATGCATCATTATCTTAATTTTTAGATAGCACAAAGATAGAGTGTTGTGGTAGCAGAAGTTTTGGTATTAGTTTGTTGTGCAAAAGGACATCTAGAGGTTCTCCCACATAAGATTGGTTCTGAAAATTACCTTAGATTTGAGAAGGAAATAATAATGATAAGAATGAGTGGTTAAAATAATATATTTGAATCCGAACACTTAAATTTAAGTTTTTAAGTTAAGTGATGTTCCTATATATCATTAACCTCTCAACAGAGTCTCCCCAAGACATTCTCTCTATAGCAAGTGGTGTTAGAGCTAAGGGCAGTGCACAACAAAGTTAACAAGAGCCCCTTTTATAGTTGGGGACAAGGTGCGTATACTTGGAACACACACAAGTGAGCATTACACAAGTGTGGCATAAGGTTTTGATGGACATAAACATGTGGGCTAGGACCATGGATGAGCATTTGGGGTTGACACGTGGTTCCCATGGATGATGAACTAGTGGAAGAAAGCTCATAAGGAGAAGAAGCTAGTTGGACTTGTTCGTGGCCCATATATAAAGAGGCAATGGTTAAAATAGTATAGTTAGACCCAAATTCATAAGTTTTAGCTCTAGGGTTAAGTGGACTCTTTATATATTATATTAATCTCATAACAAAGGAGTCTTCCCAAGGTGTTCTCCCCCCAACATACATCATCATCTTAATTTTTAAATAGCATAGGGATAAAGTGTTGTGGTAGCAAAAATTTTGATATTAGTTTGTTGTGCAAAAGGATATCTAGAAGTTCTCCCACATAAAATTTGTTCTGAAAATTATTATAGACTAGTCGCAGACCCGCGCGTTGCGCGTGATAATTATTTTTATGGTGGTTTTATTAATTTTTTTTTTTACAATTTAAACTAATCTAATAATGAGTAATGCATTTTGTAATTATATTTTTATTTATTATAGGAACAATCATATATGTAACATAGGAACAATCTAAAACACCAAAAAAATGTAAACTAAAAAAAATTAATAAAACTTAACAATGATTAATTGAACCAATATTATGATAAAATTTTGTTTTTGATAATCTATTAAGGTTATTTTCTTTGTAGAAATTATAATTCCGGCCACCCAAAACATATTATCAAATAAACAATTATTGTATATATACAAATTTTAACTTTTGCAATTTGTCACATATCCAATTATTTTCGTTTGGCTAACCTTTGCTTTTCATTAAATGAATGGCATTATAGAGTACTTCTAATACAACTATTAAAAGTACTTTGTCCACCACAAAGGATTAGAAAATAAACAAAAATTAGTAAAGTCTCATAGTTTGACATCCTAATTGAGCACTATAAAAAATCATGCTATGTAACAAAATAAATACCAAATTATCCAAATCATGCTATGTAATAGAATAATATTATATTTTTATACGCTATATTTAATTCTTTAGATCACAATAGGATAACATTTAACAATCAAATAGAATAAAAAATAAAATAAAAAACAACAACAACAATTTAAAAAACAAAACCAAATCGCATTAACCCAAAATAGAGTTTTAAAGAATATAAAAAATTATCAACCTAAAGTAGAGATGCAATAAAAATAAAAAAATCCACCAAAAAATTTAGAGAAAGAGAGAGAGAGAGAGTACCTTTTTTTTTGTGAGGAAAAACTATGCATAGAATAAAAGAGATAGTGACAAATTTATAGTAAGAGGGTGTGAATAAGAAGAGACAAAAATAAAAAGAAGATGAAGGGAAAAAGAAAGAATGATATTAATGTAGAAGGTAGTGGGGAGATGAAAAGGTAAGGGAGGGAGAAAGATTGAAGAAGTAGTGGGAAGATGAAATGGTAAGGGAGAGAGAGAAAAGTTGGAGAAATGTAAATATTAAAAAAATAAATGTTAAAAACAATTATAGGAAAATTCAAAAAAAAAAAAAACCTAAGGCTTGAAAGGCTTCAACGTTTTTTTTTGTTTTTTTTTTTTTTTTTTTTTCTTTTAAGCTGAAAAAGCTCACACAAAATCCTAAAACTGAACTGAAAAGGTTTTGGGTTGGACTTGATAGTGAAACTAAATAAATAAGAGGTGGGCTAGATTAATTATATAGATTTATTATATGGTGATAGTGGAAGTAAATAAATAAGTAGTGGGCTAGATTTATTATAGGGTGATAGTGGAAGTAAATAAATAAGTAGTGAACTATATTTATAATGCTGAAAATTGTAAAAATCATTTTAAAATTGTAGGAAAAATTATATATATATTTTTTTAAAATGACGTGGCAGCTGATGTGGCGCAACATGAGAGCAGCAGCATTTAACGCTACGCTTCAGCTTTTAGTAATATATAGATTTGAGAAGGAACTCGCGAACAAATAATAGGAATGAATAAAAGTTAACAAATAATAGGAATGAATATGGAATGAATAAAAGTTGAACGTATAAGAGACACAATAACTCACAAATTATATATATATATATATATATATATATCTATTCCGAGACTTCTCGCAAGCCATAAATGCCTCAAGTGTTAAACAAAAATTACAGCACAACCAAAAAAGTAAAAAACAAAAAGCAAAACGCATGTTAGCCCAATCTACCTCCAAATATACCAAAAAGCGACAAATACCCTTTAAGATGGTGTCAAACTAAAATTAACTCCCCCAAACGAACGAACAAAGTGAATATTATCCCAAGTTACCTCCAAATACGCCAATAGGCACCAAATGCGCATGCGCCCGAATTCTCAAGCAGTATTGGCCTTCATAATTTTTTTTTTTTTTTTTTTTTCCGAGAATAAACGGCAGGTGTTGGCCTTCAAAATTAATCATTGGTCTTGTACACCTATGCTGAGGGAAGATAAATTTTTAATTAGAATAATAAGCTTCAAAATTCTTTTTAAACAATGCAAGGAGTGAGGTTTTTTCTACTGTAAAAAGAATTTAACTCATTACCTGCAACTTAGTTTTTTAAGTATCAAATTTTTTTATACCGTTGAGAAAATTCACAATGCAGGAAAGTTTTTTTTTTTTTGCCATCTCATTCAATTAGTATGGAATTGGCATTCCATTTACTTGAAAGATAATTAGAATATAAAAAAGCAATGTTTTTACAACAAATTTGAAATTCAAAATGTCTACAACAAATTATTTAACTTTGCAGTCTTTACATGTCTATGTCAGAAATTCAATACATGGGGCTATAATTTAAGTTTATTTCAAAGACCTCTGTCTAGAGTAATAGGATATAAGCCAATTCCATGTGATCTTGATCACTCCGGTGGTGGAAATCAACCAAATTAAATTAAATTTTAGATCATTTTGGATTTTTTTTTTTTTTGGTTAAGTATATATATATATATATATATATATATGTGATGAGTCAGGAAATCTTCCTCGTTCAAACATGATAATGGATGAGGAATTGGCCATAAATGAGACATTTAATGTAGAAGCCGTTACGATTGGACGAAGTAAAGAGGACAGTAGCTCAGAGGTCTCCATATCTCAAAATTAACCCCTAGAGGCATTACCAAGACAAGTAATTAAGCCACCATTAATGGCCCCCCAACGGCTAGAAAAATAGAAGCCTATATTAAGTGCATCCAACCTAAGGCAAAGGTACAGTTTTCACACCTATCATCACAGATACTCAACTATTGCTCTCTCTCTTTGCGTCTGACTTTGTCATCGAAGGTTTATTGGCTGGCACCACGCCAGTGACCAATCCGATTTACTTTCTTCTCGTCTTGTAGGCAACCCTAGAATCATTTGGACGATCACAACTACTGACGAACTTGGCTTCATTAATTTGGCATCATCTATGGGAAACTCCTTTCTTTCAAGTCCTAAGCTCAGAAACGTTGCCCTACCTTTGCTGACATCCAGATGGAATCCAGTGCACAACCAAAGTCAGCCGCCTTGGCCTTGCAAATCCAAGTCGTCATAGCCAGTGTAGAAGAACTCACAAAGCAAAACCAAGAGATGAGACAATAGTTGCAATAGGAAGAAAACCGCTTGCCAAGAAGAATCGAGAACAACAGGAACGAAGATGAAGCACAAGACCCAGAAGGTAGCTAGGGAAGGAACGACTTAAGGAGAATAGAATGGTCTGACGAGGCAAGCAACAACCTCCTAAGAAGCATGAGGAGGGAAGTGGACGAGCTCAAGAATGCTATGAAGGACAAAACAGCAAAGAATTTGGGTGGGATGTGTTGGGTTAAGATAGCTTGACCCCGATTAATTATTCAATTACCCAAGTTGATTAATTAAATTCAATTTGCATGCAAAATGTGAAGGCACCAACAAATCGCCAAAATACTAAGTGCAGCAGAAAATAATTTGACACGGTGATTGGTTCACAAATGAGGAAAACCTCGCAAGGTAAAAACTTCACGGGGTGATTTTAAGATCACCGGTCCCAAGAATCGACTAAGCAACAATCAAGTGATTACAAGTACAAAGAATCTTACCAACTACCCTAGCCTATCCAAAATACCAACTTACAGTTGAACCTTTGCTCCAATATCCAATTGGACTTGATCTTATAGTAGCAGTCTTTCCTTTTGATGCACAAACCTCCAATTTGTGACTAACCCTTTGCATGGATCTCAGTACGTGACTAACTCCAGCAACATGAACAGATGTTGTTGGCTACGAAATTCTTCACTTCATCAACAATGAAGATTAGGAAGCACTTGGTTACAAAACCTTATGGCGTACAAATGCAGTAGCTCCACACAGAGAAAATAAGTCTCTTGATCTTTGTATCCGTGTGTGACGGCTTTTAAAATAAGTCTTATATATATCTAAGGTTGTGAAAAAAGAAACCCTAAACAAATATTCAAGCTTTAGTCGAATTTCAAATCTAGAAAACTAAAAATTGTAAATCTCAATAGATCGAGCTGTTGTCGAGCTATCTATAGAGCTTCACATTAAATCTCGATAGCAGGCATCTGTCGAGCTATCTGTCGAGAATTAAAAAACAGATTTTCTTCACTTGTTTATTGGACTAATCTTCATATCTTTAATACTTGACTTAAACAACATGTTTCTTGAAGTAATAAACACATCTTAGATCTACCCAATTACAAGCAAAGTACATTTTGTCAAAGGATTAGTCAATTACAATAAAATATAACCTTAACAGGATGGTAAGAAGGAATGACTCACCGTTCACACCAAAGGTCCTAGATTTCCCTTTGCCACCAAAGTTTCGACTCTCGCAACTTGAGTCATATGACAGGTTAAAAGACCCACTAGATCATATCACTACCTTCATGATGACTCTAAGCCTACAACAAACCCCGAATGAAATAGTGTGCCGATCCTTCCCGACCACCCTCAAGGGAGTAGCCCAAGTATGGTTCAGCAAACTAGCACAATCTTCCATCTTCAACCAACTGAGTAGCCTATTTGTACGCAACTTCATAAGTGGGCAGCACCAGAAAAAACCAACAGATCACTTGTTGACAACTAAACAAGGAGAAAGGGAGTCATTAAGATCGTATGTGAAGCAATTTAACAAAGAGGTGCTGGAAGTGGACAAGGCTGAAGACAAGGTACAGTTGATGTCGTTCAAGGCTAGGCTGAAGTCCAAAGAATTCGTAATGGTGCTCGCAAAAAGTCCCACAACGTCGATGACAGAGCTACTGATAAAGGCTCAAAAGCACATGAATGCGGAAGATGCTCTCACAGTGATAGAGGTGGGAGAACCTCAAACAACCAAAGAAGGTGCTCAAGATGACCCAAAAGGGCAAAAGAGGGAAAGGAAAGATCACTCGTCCAACCATGACAGGAACAAGCGAAGGGACGATAAGACTTGAAAAATGGTAAATTTCACACCCTTGGTAATGCCTATTGACCAAGTTTTAATGTAGATTAAGGACAACCATCAGCTTAGGTGGCCAAAGCCGCTGAGCAATTCACCTAATGCCCGAAATAAGAAAAAGTATTGCCGCTTCCACCGTGATTATGGACATTACATGAACAAATGCAGAGATCTCAAAGAACAGATAGAAGAATTAATCCAAAGGGGAAAATTGCAGAAGTTCATTAAGAAAGACATGTATGGACGGCCAAAGCAAGAGATTCAGACCGGATTGGAAGACAAACCTAAAGACGACGACAAGCCACAAAAATGACTGAAGTGTGCCACAGGAGAAATAAGCTAATGGTGGTTCAACAACAGGAGGCTCTTTCAAGTCCCTTAAAAAGTCGCAACAAAGATAGGTTAATAGTGTCCACACGATGCCGTCGTCAAAGCACAGGAAAAGAGAGACCACAGAGTGAAGCTCGATTGATCAAAGATCAGTCTTGACCAATCCAAAATTGCAGATAAATAATTTTTGGAAAATTTAAATCAAGTCCAAGCCTAGAAAAATGTTTAGGGTTTCAGTTCAACGTTCCTAAGTATAAAAGAAAAACCCTAACTACATTTTGAAGAATCTTAGAAGACTTGTGAGTTACTCCTGTGAGATCTAAGAGGTTTTGTATCTTCTAACTCTACAAGTGTCTACCGAAACAAGATCTACAATTAGGTACTGGTGGAATCTAGTTGCTTTAAGATCAACAAGTGGTAATCTGAAACCTTTGAGTGGGATCTCAAGTCATAAGCGTGGGAGCTTGTGTGCTGCAAATCCAAGAGAGAAATGGTCTGCGGATTCGAAGTTTACACGTGGTCGTGACAGTAAGTTACTACTAGAGGTAGCAATAGATTTAAGGTTAAATCTTATTGTAAAAACTTCAATTCTCTATTAGTGGATTTGTTTACCTTGAAGATGGCTAAGTCAAATCCTCCCCAAGTTTTGACCTTGAAACAATTCATTTCATTGGTTTTCCTGGGTAATCATATCTATGTGTTATTTACTTTTCCGCTGTATGCATGATATGATCTTTCAGTATTTAACATAGATCTCATAATTTACTTAAGTAATCACTTGGCTAATATTTTAGGTTAAACAATCTACTTTAAAAGGTCTAAACAAACAAACATGCAAGATTCGGGCATTGTTGTGTAAAGTGGAAGGAGAGAAAGCAAAATTAGAACTCAAGAAGGTTTATGAACACCCAAGACAAGGGAAATGTTGAGAGAAAGGGGTAATTCTCATAAATTATAAATTTCCTCTTGTCCTGTACGTCAATAAAATTAGATCTACGTCAAAACGAATCAAAGGCATGGGCAAGATAGAACTAAGGAGAACGAAGGCAAAACTAATGTTGGATATCTGTGGGTTTCGGCAATTATGGCCTGTTTGGATGTTTAAAAAAGGAGGGAGAGTAGAGTAAAGAGAGGGAGAGTAATTCAATTACCTTGTTTGGAAGTTTTTTAAGGAAGGAGGGGGAGGGGTTTGGAGGGGTTTAGAGGGGTTTCAACTACCTCTAACCCCTCATTCTTAATTCCCCCAAATTGGAGAGATTTGGAGGGAAAGTAGAGTAGATAAATTATTGACCAAATGAATTCTCCAATTTACCCTTTCTAAATTAACAAAATTACAAACCGATTGTATAAATAATCTTTGTTTGTTTCCTGGGAAAATTTAAGGTGAATGAAAAAAAAATTGAATCTCATTGTTGTTTAGCTTTATCAGCTTCATCACCTTTTTGCCGATTCTCTTTGTGCTATTGCAGATGTTAGATTCAGAAGCTTAGCCATCGCTCTCTCTTTGTTTGCTTTGATTGAAGCTTCATTGTTTTAGATTTATGCTTTTGTGTAAAAGGTGTTTGGATTCTGAGATTTTGGTCGGATTTGGCAGGAGAACATGGCGTCGTCGTCGTCGGCGTCGACTTCGACGAGAGCCGGAGGAGGCTCCGATCAACCTTCGCAACCGCAACAGAGGAGGATCATGCAGCTAACTTTGATTTAAGTTAGAAAAGAGAAATCAAATATGAATAGAAAGAAAAGAAAGGAAGGTTTGATTTAACGAGGTTGACTTTGATTTGAAGGAACCTAGAAAGCAACCAAAGAAAAAAAAAACAAACAAACAAACACAAACCCAGATCAGATAAAAGCAACGTCAATGACTTAAGCTCTAATGGTTTCTTTCTTCTTCTTTTTTTTCTTTTTTTTTTTTTGCTAAACCCAGATCACACGCACAGACCTTCTCTCTCTCTTTCTCTCTCTCTCTCCATGGTCAGATCTAAACCAACTCTCTTGATTTGCTCGCATAGACCCAGTGTTTTTGGTTCTCTTTCTCATGTCCGTAATTCTTTTTTTTGATACAATCATGTCCATAATTCTAAGTTAAATTTCATTTTTTATTTCTATTTCAAGAGAATGATTTCATGGTGTTGATAATGGACATTTTGAAAAATAATTTGGGGGTTTTGATTTGTGGAAGTGTTGGATTAAGTGAGAATTTTATGTCAATGCATTGAAGAGGCTTTGGTTTAAAAACTTATCTGATTTGTGGTTGCAGATTTGATAAAATTAGGAATTGATTGTTCGATTTGTTTTGGGTGTATTGTGTGTTTGGCTGCCAAGAAAATGAACGAAAAAATTCACTAACATATTCTAAGATTTGGACGAATGATAATCAGGTTCAAGACTTTACAAAACTGATAAATTAATCATAGGCCAATGTTACAAGTCCATTTTCAAATATGGGTAAATTTATCTATTTAAATTATTTCCTCTCATCTCCATCCTAATTTTTAAAACATCCAAATAAGAGGAATGACTAATTACTCCCTTCTCCTTTACTAATTTTAAAAACATTCGAGTAAGGTAGAAGATAACAATTCCCCTCTACTCTCCTCCCCACTACTCTACTCCCCTCTACTCTCCTCCCTCTCTAAACTTCCAAACAGACCATTAGTTTTTGGTGTTGTACCTGACATTGTTTTGGTAAAATCCTTCCAACTTGCACATGAGTCCATGATCATCAATAAATGAATAAATAAATAAAATTGTTAGTAAAACTGACACAAAAATTGTGTCATATATGTACTTGATGGTGGCAGTAGTCAATGGAAGGATTGTACTGATCACATTTGAAAACATGGGGAACAAATTGATAATATTAAAATTTTAAATACCAAATTAAATTAACCACTCGGGAAATTTTTGAAGGACAAAATTGTATTTTAACAAAAAAATGTACATTAATTAATTACTTCAGCTGAATTAGAAATAGATCGAGACCTGTGGAATTTTCATTCACAACCAAAAAAAATGATGTGGTGTCTTGATGTTAGCGTATTATCGGGGTTGGAATGATGGAATGGCTAAGATTCTCCATGGAAATATCTCTAATGCTTCACAAGGGTGTGATAGTGAACCCAGAGGAAGAAGCCAAAGCACTTATTGCTTGACCAAGAAGACCTGTCCCTGTTACACCAAGTCTTTCTTTGTTCGTCACAGATTTACAAGAAATGTCTTGATTGCATTTGCATGACACACCACACCAGTGACTTTCACCAGCTCTAGCTTTCTAGGAGCTATTAATCATGCATGCTTACAACTTAGAGGTCCAAGTCAACCAATCCTGACTCCCCATCATCGTAGGATTGGTTCATGCAAGCTGCATAATTGAGCCATTAAGGGTCAAGAGGGTGGGGTTTAGAATTTCTAGTCTTCGATCATTATGGAAAACCAGTCCTTTGTGGCAGGAAAATTCCTTAACGAAGACAACCAAGGGGTTGCCAATAGAATTCAAACATGACGATGCTTCCAAAGATACCTTAATTTTATGCCTAAGAACCATTTTTGGGACTGGTTAGCATTGTTCTAATATTGTCTCAAAAGACATTACTGTTGAGTATACATATGTGAGTAACGTCTTACATTAATTAATAATGATAAGAATGAGTGGTTAAAATAATAAAATTAAATCCAAACACTTAAGTTTAAGTTTTTGGGTTAAGTGGCGTCTCCATATATTACATTAACCACTCAACAAAGGAGTCTCCCCAAGATGCTCTCTCTCTAGCAAGTGGTGTTAGAGCTGAGGCCTGAGGGTAGTGCACAGCAAGGTGACAAGGTTAATAGGGGCCCCTTTCATAGTTGGGGACAAGGTGCGCATACTTGGAACACACAAGTGAGCATCACACAAGTGTGGCAAAAGGTTTTAATGGAAATAGACATGTGGGCCAGTTCCATGGATGAGCGTTCGGGATTGACATGTGCTTAATTTCCATGGATAATGAGCTAGTGAAAGGAAATCTCATAAAGAGGAGGAGCTAGTAAGACTTGTTCATGACCCATACTTAAAGAGACAATTGTTAAAATAACATAATTGGGCCCAAATTCATAAGTTTTATCTCTAAGGCTAAGTGGAATCCTTACATATTATATTAATCTCTCAACAAAAGAGTCTTCTCAAGATGTTTTCTCCCCAACATGCATCATTATCTTAATTTTTAAATAGCACAAAGATAGTGTTGTGGTAGTAGAAGTTTTGGTATTAGTTTGTTGTGCAAAAGGACATCCAGAAGTTCTCCCACATAAGATAATTATTATAGATCTGAGAAGGAAATAATAATAAGAAGAATGAGTAGTTAAAATAATATATTTGAATCCAAACTCTTAAATTTCAGCTTTTAAGTTAAGTAATGTTCCTATATATCATTAACCTCTCAACAAAAGAGTCTTCCCGTGATGTTCTCTCTTTAGCAAGTGGTGTTAGAGCTAAGGGCAGTGCACAACAAGGTGACAAGGTTAACAAGGGCCCCTTTTATAGTTGGGGGCAAGGTGCGTATGCTTGGAACACACACAAGTGAGCATCACACAAGTGTGGCGTAAGGTTTTGATGGACATAAACATGTGGGCTAGGTCCATGGATGAGCGTTTGAAGTTGACACATGATTCCCACAGATAATGAACTAGTGGAAAAAAACTCATAAGGAGAAGAAGCTAGTAGGACTGATTTGTGACCCATATATAAAAAGGTAATGGTTAAAATAACATAGTTGGACCCAAATTCATAAGTTTTAGCTCTAGGGTTAAGTGGAATCTTTATATATTGTATTAATCTCTCAACAAAGGAGTCTCTCCAAGGCGTTCTCTCCCCAACATGCATCATCTTCTTAATTTTTAAATAGCGTAGGGATAAAGTGTTGTGGTAGCAAAAATTTTGATATTAGTTTGTTGTGCAAAAGGACATCTAGAAGTTCTCCCACATAAATTTTTTTTTTGAAAATTATTATAAATTTGAGTAGGAACTAACGAAAAAATAATAGGGCCGAATAAAAGTTAAAAAAAATAACAGGAATGAATATGGAATGAATAAAAGTTGAACGAATAAGAGACAGAATAACTCACAAATTATATATATACCTTGACGAGACTTCTCTCAAGCCTCAAGTGTTAAACAAAAATTACAGCACAACCAAAAAAGTAAAAAACAAAAAGCCAAATGCATATTACCCCAATCTACCTCCAAATATACCAAAAAGCGACAAAAGCGACAAATACACTTGACGATGGTGCCAAACTCAAATTAGCTTCACCCAAACGAACGAACAAAGTGTATATTATCCCAAGTTACCTCTAATTGCGCCAATAGGCACCAAATGCGCCTGAATTCTCAAGCAGTGTTGGCCTTCGTAATTTTTTTTTAAGAATAAACGGCAGGTGTTGGCCTTCATAATTAATCATCGGTCTTGTGCACCTATGGTGAGAAAAGATAAATTTTTAATTAGAATAATAAGCTTCAAAATTCTTTTTAAACTATGCAAGGAGTGAGATTGTTTCTACTGGAAAAAGAATTTAAAAGACGTTCTTTAACTCACTACCTACAACCTAGTTATTTAAGTATAAAAAATTTTTATACCTTCGAGAAAATTCACAATGCAGGAAAGTTAATTTTTTTTGCCATCTCATTCAATTAGTATGGAATTGGCAATCCATTTACTTGAAAGATAACTAGAATATAAAAAAGCAATGTTTTTACAACAAATTTGAAATTCAAGATTTCTACAGCAAATTATTTATCTTTGTAGTCTTTAAATGTCTGTGTCAGAAATTCCATACGTGTGGCTATAATTTAAGTTTATTTCAGAGTCCTCTGTCTAGAGTAATAGGATATAAGCCAATTCCTTGTGATCTTGATCACTCCGGTAGTGGAAATCAACCAAATGAAAATAAATTTTAGACCATTTTGGATTTTTTTTTTTTATTGGAACAAGCAATATAAAGAACAAAAGTCACATGTTTAATTGTTATAGAAGTAGCTTCCAATCTTCTCAGTTTAATACAATAAAAAGAAATATTAACACGAAGGCATATTTCAAATCGCAATATGATTCCCTCTTCCCTAAAACATTTGGAGTGGTCTTTTTAAGTTTGATCACGTGCTGTGGTAACTACATTACCAAATTATATCTTCCAAAGATTTTATAAAAATAAAAATAAAAATAAATTACCTGTCGTATACAAGTTCTAAGAAGGTTTTGCCGAATTGAATGCAACTCGACTACAACAGCACTGATGTTCATCCTTTCTCTTGGATATTCAGTGGAGCAAGCAATTCCAATTCCAAGTATCAAAATCAAGCACTCTTAAATTTTGAGACTCCCATTTCGATTCTCAATGCGAGTGTCGTTCATCCTTCTCCCTCCCTCTTGTCTTTTTGGGAGAAGAATAGGATCTATAATATCAAATATTCGTTCTGGCAAATTTGCTTTGACAAGTCATGAAGATTTAAGCTATCGTGGAAACTGTTATCGATAGGCTTTTTTCCTGTAAACATCTCTAATAATAATATGTCATAACTATAAACATCACCATATATTGATACCTTGTTTCCCACACCATACTCTGCAATTGCATGTAACATATATTGTAGTAAACATACTTTCATAGCATAAAAAGAAGGGAAATAAAAAATATTAAGAGTTTCAAAGCATGTTTTTCAATGGCATACAATAAAAATTAAGGAGAAATAAGATATCTAGAAAATTTTGTTATAAGCATTCTATCTTCTGTAGGAGGAAATACGGGAAAAGGAAAACGAATTAAATTTAAGAAATGTAAAATATATTTACCTGGAGGAGTATAACCAACAGTTCCTTTAACTCCAATGGAGCTTGATTGATTAGTAGAAGAATCGTGGACACTATCATGAAGGATTCTTGCCAAGCCGAAGTCACTTACATGTCCAATTATTTCATCATCAAGAAGAACATTGCTAGGCTTGAGGTCACAATGAACAATTGGTGTTTCACAATGATGATGAAGATAATCCAATGCACTAGCAACATCAATAGCAATATTCAATCTTTGAAGAAGACTCAACTTCCTTTGCTTTTGAAGTGTCTCATTAATTTTTCTTGGAGTTGGATGTAACCACTCATCTAGATTGCCATTTTCCAAGAACTCGTATACCAATGCCTTAAAATCATGACCTTGATAGTCAACGCCCGAACATGCTGTGAGCACCTTTACAAGATTTCAGTGTCTAATGTTTCTTAGAGCCTCACACTCAGCTTTGAAACTTTTGGAAGCTCTATGGCTCCCTAAGTTCAACACCTTGATAGCAACAATATGTTTATACTGATCAAGAATACCTTTATACACTAACCCGAAACTACCCACACCAATTAAATTAGCAGAAGAGAATCCATCAGTAGCATTCAAGAGACTGTGGTAAGACACATTCATAAGCAAATTTATAGAATCACTTGAGGTATTTTCTTTCCTTTTTTTTTTCTTAAAGAACAAAGAAATTGAAATGATAGGACAAAATTTGCTCCAATAAGCCCAAAAAGTAATAACATCAATGTAAGAGTCAACTTTCTCTTCTTGAATTTTTTGCTTTTGCATTTAGGAAGTTGAAAATTTGGTATGCCCCCACAAAGCTCATCATTTCCCTTAATTGAAATTGCACTTGCATTCATGAAAACTCCATTTGTTGGTACCTCACCCTCAAAATGGTTGTATGATAGATTTAATAATTGCAATAAATCAAAGCTCTCCAAAAATTTTGGAATCTTTCTAGAAAAATTGTTGTTAGAAAGGTCAAAATGTTCAAGGCCTCTTAATGATTCCAAAGATGAAGGAAGATCCCCTTGGAAGAAATTTCTTCTCATGGCTAGAAATTCTAGCTTTACACAACTTTTAAGAGTTGCAGGAATTTCACCAAACAACAAGTTTTCAGAAATATCCAAATGTTCTAAATTTTTCAAATTTCCTATTTCCATGGGAAGGACACCAGTGAATGGGTTGCTAGACAAGTCAAGGCTATTTGGTGAAAATGAGAGACCAATAACTTGCGAGGATATGATATTGCTAAGATTGTTATGGGGAAGATGAAAAGTTCTCAAATTTTGGCATTGACTTAGACTTGAAGGGATGCTTCCCTGAAGATTATTGTCTCCTAAATACAACTCCAACAAATTTGTTAAATTCCCAAGAGAGAATGGAATGTTCCCAATGAAATTGTTTTGAGATAAATCCAAAAATTGTAATTTCTGAAGGTTTCCAAGTATAGAGGGGATGTTACCTGAAAATTTCTTGTTCCACATTTCTATATCCTCTAGGTTGATTAGATTCCCTATCACACTAGGAATATTTCCAAATATTTTATTATTATTCAAATAGAAAAAGGTAAGAGTAGTTGAGATGTTGCCAATACATTTAGGCAATTCCCCCCCAAAGTTGTTGGTATTATTCTCCAAATCTCTTAGGTTGGTAGCATTTGACAAAGAACAAAGAAAACTCAAGTCATTTGCTCCTCCATTTCCAAGCTGGTTTTCGGCAATGGAAAACAACCTCACACTATTTAGCTTCTCTAAAGAAGGAACTTTTCCAGTTAGTTTATTCCCGGCCAAATTTAGAATATGTAAATTCGAGGCACTAGATATTGAAATAGGGATAGACTCAATAAATTGGTTGTTGCTTGCAAGGTTTTCAGACCCGGACCGTTCATTGAACCGTAAAAGGGAGAGGTTCAAGGTTTTTGAGGTCGAACCGAGGTCGAACCGGGGTCGAACCGTGATGACGTCATAATTAATTTAATAATTAATTAAAGCCTAAATGTAGATATTAAATTTATAAAACTAGCAAAATTTACTAATATATCTATATATGTGAGGGAAATTTAATGATTTTCAAGTATATATTTAATAATTAAATAAGAAAGTTAATAAAATAAAATAATAACCATGAAAATATTAAAATTTATGATTAATTTTTGAAGTAAAGTTGAATATCTTTGAAGGATTTTAATTATAATTTTGTTTATTCCTTGTAAGAGATGGATAATTTAATTAAGTAGAATAAAATTGTGTTAAGTTGTTTTTATAATAAAAAAAAAAAAAAATTGGTAAGGGGTTGGACCGCACGGTTCTTTACCGGTTCGTACGGTCCAACCCCGGTTTTAGGGGTTCACGGAATTGCCACATATGCCCGGTTCTTTATACTTAAAAAACCGGTTTTCATCACGGTTCACGGTTTTCACGATCCGACCTCCCGGTCCGGTCCGGTTCTGAGAACTATGGTTGCTTGTTGGAACATTTTAATATTAAATAAATAAAATGAATAAATGTAATAACATAAATGTAAAGATGTGGGAGTGAATATGGAAGATGAGGAGTTAGTGAAAATATTTAATCCCATATTGAAAAGGAGAGAGACTATTTTATTCTTTTTAATTGTGGTGATTAATAAGCTAAAATGTATTGACTCAGATATTGGGCTAGATACGTGCGCAAGGGGGAGGTGAAGAGTGGAGGTATCAAAATTGGAAATAAATCAGCCTCTTGGATCCTCCTACTTGACAGCCCATTCAGAGCAATTACTATATCCGTTGGTGAGTAAATGGCCCGAATTAATACTCCATTTTTACTATGGAAAATAAAGAGCCATTAACCCACTTAATGGACTCTCCGTTTGGGCCTTTTCATTCTTCAGAAACTCGTTATCAGACCATTAATTGTGTAACTCCAGCCCATCAGATTAATATCAAACAATTAATCTTGTAACACCCACTACATCAGAATAATGGACCTAATTAATCAGAATAAATTGGGTAGTAATTTCGTGAGGCCCATTGAGCCTATAAATAGACTCATTCAGACTCAATTCAAGTGACTGCAAATACAATATACACACAAAAATAGAGAGATTCTTGTCAAAGAAGGGTGTTCTTTCTGGTGGAGCTTTGGGCTTGAACACTTTGTGCAGAAGTTGTTCTATCCATACGACACTTGTTGGGCTATTGTATCCTGGGGGAGACAAGTCAAAGAAGGTCTGCACCGGTTACAAAGTTTAGCCAACCAAGGGCTTGAATCTCCTTAAAGAGAGCGAGTGCCGCGCCTCAATCCAAATAGTGTTGTGTAATTTCTCTCTTTAAAGTAATAAAAATTCAGAAGTATTATTCAGTTTCTCTTTGTATTATTTCTATTATCATTGTATTTGCTCCAACAATTTTAAGGAGATTCAAACACATGGAGCCTACACAAGAGAAACCAAATGAGCCTGTTGGAGATCTTAACAAGCCCTTTCGCTTTAAGGGAACCCACTTCAAAAGGTGGAAAGGAAAGGTCCTCTTCTACTTAAGCCTTCTCAAAGTCTCCTGCATCCTAACTGACAAGAATCCATCAAAAGTTCCTACCGATGAGATGAGTGGTGAAGAATATATTCTCCATCAAGAAAAAATAAATAAGTATACAAAAGATGAGTATAACTGTCGCTCTTATCTATTGAATTGTCTTGCCGATCATTTCTATGATTATTATGATACAACTTACAATTCTGCTAAGAAAATTTGGAAAGCTTTACAAAGCAAGTATGATACCGAGGAGGCAGGTGCAAAGAAGTATGCTGCTAGCAAATTTTTCCGTTACCAAATGGTGGATGGAAAATCGGTGGTGGATCAAGCAAAAGACTTCCAAATGATTGTGGCAGAATTGAGATCCAAAGGCATAAAGATTGGAGACAATTTGGTGGTAGCTGGCATAATTGACAAACTACCACAATCTTGGAGGGAGTTCCAAAAGACTTTGCGGCACAAACAAAAGGAGACATCCTTGGAGACTTTGATCACACGCATCCGTGTGGAGGAGGAGGCTAGAGGACAAGATGCACTCATGACACAAGAGAGCAATGGTAATTCCACCACAAAGGTAAACCTTATTTCAACCAATAATAATATGCCTAAAAATCATTTTCCTAGAAATAGTCAATTGAAGCCTAAAAAGAGAGCCTTTAAAAATAATAATAGACCTCAAGGAAGGGGAAACCCGAATAAAAATTACAACAAGAACCAAGGACTCCCTTCACAAGATCAATTTAATAGATCCTGTTTTGTCTGTGGCAAGAGTGGGCATATTGCTCGATTTTGCAAATTTCGGAAACGTGAATCTATCCCGCAAGCTAACGTAACCGAAGAGCCTTTAGTGGCTATGATTACAGACATTAATATGGTGCAATATGTTGAAGGGTGGTGGGCAGATTCTGGTGCTAATAGGCACGTTTGCTATGACAAAAATTGGTTCAAGTTGTACACTCCTTTTGAAGAAGAAAAAACTGTTATGCTTGGTGACTCTAGCAAAACCAAGGTTCTTGGGAGTGGTGAGGTTGAATTGAAATTCACTTCTGGACGCGTGCTAACATTGAAAGATGTTCTTTACACTCCGTCCATGAGGAAGAATTTGATGTCAAGTTTTTTGCTTAACAAGGCTGGCTTCAAGCAAACTATGGAATCTGATAATTATGTAATCACTAAAAAGGGATTATTTGTGGGCAAGGGTTATGCTTGTGATGGAATGTTTAAATTGAATATTGAGAATAATAAAGCATCTACCAGTTCAGTTTATATGCTTTCTTCTATTAATTTTTGGCATGCTCGTTTGTGTCATATAAATAGTAGATATGTGGGAATCATGAGTAGTTTAGGATTAATTCCAAGACTGTCAAAAGATTTTGAAAAATGTGAAACTTGTAGTCAAGCTAAGATTACAAAAAGGCCTCATAAAAATGTTGTAAGAAATACCGAATTGCTTGAGTTAATTCACTCTGATTTATGTGAATTTGAGGGAATTTTAACTCGTGGAGGAAATAGATATATTATCACTTTTATTGATGATTTCTCAAAATATACAACTATTTATTTGTTGAAAAATAAAAGTGATGCTTTTGAAAATTTTCAAGATTTTTTAAAAGAAGTTGAAAATCAATTCGGTAGAAAAATAAAAAGAATAAGAAGTGATAGAGGCCGTGAGTATGAATCAAGTGCATTCAACTCATTTGTTCAGTCTTTGGGAATTATCCATGAAACTACTGCACCATATTCACCCGCTTCTAATGGTGTGGCTGAAAGGAAAAATAGAACTTTAATTGAGTTAACAAATGCCATGTTAATTGAATCTGGTGCACCTTTGCATTTTTGGGGTGAAGCTATTTTAACTGCATGTCATGTTTTGAATAGGGTGCCACATAAAAAGTCACACACCACACCTTTTGAGATGTGGAAAGGACATAAGCCAAATTTGGGATATTTGAGAGTATGGGGTTGTCTTGCTTATGTAAGGCTTACTGACCCTAAAATGCCTAAATTGGGAATTAGAGCTACTACCTGTGCTTTTCTTGGTTATGCAATTAATAGTACAGCCTATTGATTTTTTGATCTTGAAAACAAAATAATTTTTGAATCTGGTGATGCAATTTTTCATGAAGAAAAATTTCCTATTAAATTGAAAAATAGTGGGGGTGAAGAAAATATTTTGTCACAACCTAGTTCTTCTACTTCACATTTACAAAGTCAAGAAAATTTTGAAATGGAACCTAGAAGGAGTAAAAGAGCTAGAGTTGAAAAGGATTTTGGTCCTGATTATTATGTTTTTAACATTGAGGAAAATCCCCAAAATTTAAAAGAGGCTTTAACATCGCCTGATGCTATATTTTGGAAAGAGGCTGTAAATGATGAGATGAAATTTCTAATTTCTAATAGAACTTGGAAATTAGTAGATCTTCCACCGGGTTGTAAGACCATAGGTTGTAAATGGGTCCTTAGAAAAAAGTTGAAACCAGATAAATCAATAGATAAGTTTAAAGCTAGACTTGTTGCAAAAGGCTTTAAACAAAAAATTGATCTTGATTTCTTTGATACTTTTTCTCCGGTAACAAGAATTACATCTATTAGATTGTTAATTGCTATTGCTGCAATTTTTGATTTGAAAATTCATCAAATGGATGTAAAAACTGCTTTTCTAAATGGGGACCTAGGGGAAGAGATTTATATGGATCAACCCGAAGGCTTTGTAGAGCCTGGACAAGAAAGCAAGGTATGTAAGCTAACTAAATCCCTATATGGCTTAAAACAAGCACCTAAGCAATGGCATGAAAAGTTTGATTCCTGCATGATTGAGAATGGTTATAAATCAAATGAATGTGATAAATGTATTTATTCTAAATCATGGAATAATTTACATGCTATTATTAGCCTCTATGTGGATGATATGTTGATTTTTGGCTTAAATATGCATGTTATAAATGAGACAAAAAATATGCTTAAAAGCCATTTTGATATGAAAGATCTTGGTGAGGCTAATTTTATTTTGGGCATGAAAATTACAAAAGTATGTGATGGAATATATCTTGATCAATCACATTATGTTGAGAAAATATTGAGAAAATATAATTTTCATGATCACAAAAGTATAGCTACTCCTTTTGATTCTAGTGTTCATTTATTTCCCGTGAATAATGATGATGAGATTTTTAATCAAAAGGATTATGCTAGTATCACTGGTAGTTTGCGTTATGCTACTGATTGTACTAGGCCTGACATTGCATATGCAATAGGAATGCTTAGCAGATTTACTAGCAAGCCTAGTAAAGATCATTGGCTAGCTATTGAGCGAGTCATGAGATATTTAATTGGTACCAAAAATTATGGCTTATTATATAAAAAGTACCCTGCTGTGATTGAAGGTTTTAGTGATGCCGATTGGAATATTTTGTCAGGTGATTCTCTCTCTACCACTGGTTATATTTTTACCTTAGGTAGTGGTGCTATTTGTTGGAAATCTAAAAAGCAAAAAATAATTGCTAATTCAACGATGGAAGCTGAATTAATAGCATTAGCTTCAGCTAGTGAAGAGGCAAATTGGCTTAGAGATTTGTTATTTGAAATTCCACTATGGGAAAAGCCAATTCCACCTATATTAATTCATTGTGATAGCACTGCTGCAATTGGTAGAGTTAAAAACCGTTACTATAACGGTAAATCCAGACCTATAAGAAGAAAGCACAGTACCGTGCGATCTTATTTGAATGGTGGCATCATAACTGTGAATTATATTAAATCTAATGATAATCTTGCAGATCCATTTACCAAGGCCTTGGCAAAAGATAGAGTCTGGAATACATCGAGGGGGATGGGACTAAAGTCCATAGAATTATGAGCCATGTATGAGGATACCCAACCCAAGGACCAGAGATCCTGAGAATTGGGTTCAATGGGAAAAACGAATCATACGATGATCGTAAGAAATGCACAATTTTATTTATTTTTAATTATTTATTTTGTAAATAATTATTTAATTGTTCATCCCTATGATGTAAGTGCATTTATCTTGTAATGTGAAGAGGTTGAGTAAAAAACTCTTAATGAAATTTGTAGCTCGTATGAGTAGGGTGTCAGAATTACAGGAGCACCCTTGACAAATTTCACCTATGTGAGTGTGGGGGTGGGGCCGCTCCCTATGAGATTTGGACTTAATCTCAAATACACTCATGAAACCGGGATCAGCACACGGCCGTAAAGTGCTAGCTATAAAAGCTCATGTCAACACCTGGGTTGTTATGTGTAAGCAGTGACGCTTAATTTTCCCTAAAGCAGTCCTAGTTCAAGTCGGAGACCACTACAACTCTGGAGTTGAGATCGCTGTTTTACTAAGTGAAGGTTCAATGCAGAGCACACCTTCATGATGCATAGTGACCTGTCTTTGCCTGGTAATCTCTCTTTAACTAAAAATTTAATATTAAAATGAGTAGGGGATTGTTGGAACATTTTAATATTAAATAAATAAAATGAATAAATGTAATAATATAAATGTAAAGATGTGGGAGTGAATATGGAAGATGAGGAGTTAGTGAAAATGTTTAATTCCACATTGAAAAGGAGAGAGACTATTTTATTCTTTTTAATTGTGGTGATTAATGGGCTAAAATGTATTGACTCAGATATTGGGCTAGATACGTGCGCAAGGGGGAGGTGAAGAGTGGAGGTATCAAAATTGGAAATAAATCAGCCTCTTGGATCCTCCTACTTGACAGCCCATTCAAAGCAATTACTATATCCGTTGGTGAGTAAATGGCCCGAATTAATACTCCATTTTTACTATGGAAAATAAAGAGTCATTAACCCACTTAATGGACTATCCGTTTGGGCCTTTTCATTCTTCAGAAACTCCTTATCAGACCATTAATTGTGTAACTCCAGCCCATCAGATTAATATCCAACAATTAATCTTGTAACACCCACTACATTAGAATAATGGACCTAATTAATCAGAATAAATTCGGTAGTAATTTCTTGAGGCCCATTGAGCCTATAAATAGACTCATTCAAACTCAATCCAAGTGACTGCAAATACAATATACACACAAAAATAGAGAGATTCTTGTCAAAGAAGGGTGTTCTTTTTGGTGGAGCTTTAGGCTTGAACACTTTGTGCAGAAGTTGTTCTAGCCATACGACACTTGTTGGGCTTTTGTATCCTGGGGGAGACAAGTCAAAGAAGGTCTGCACCGGTTACAAAGTTTAGCCAACCAAGGGCTTGAATCTCCTTAAAGAGAGCGAGTGCCGCACCTCAGTCCAAACAGTGTTGTGTAATTTCTCTCTTTAAAGTAATAAAAATTCAGAAGTATTATTCAGTTTCTCTTTGTATTATTTCTATTATCATTGTATTTGCACCAACATTGCTGATGGTAAATGTTTCTAAATTTGGTAGAGTGATACCTATGTCCGATGGAAGATGCCCTTGGATTTGGTTAACTGCTACATCAATCTTTGTTATTGAAGAGATATTGAAGAATAAGGGAGGAATTGTACCAGACAACCTATTTGAACCCACAGCAAAGATTTTAAGTTTGGTCAATTGGCCAAAAGAATCAGGGATACTCCCACCCAGGTTATTATAAGCTACACAAAAACCTTCTAGAGATGATAAGTTTCCAAAAGAAGGTGGGATAATTCCCGTCAAAACATTTTTATGAATAGCAAAGATTCGGAGCTTTGACAAGGTGCCAAGCTCTGTGGGGATTTCTCCAACCAGATTATTAACAGCCGCATGAAACACTCTAAGTTTGGCACAACTGGATAAATTGCAAGGAATTGTTCCACCTATTGTGTTATTGTTCAATAGCAAGACTTCTAGTCTGTGCAAATGGCCAATTTCTAGAGGAATTTCATTATAAAAGCTATTGTTTTCAAGGTTTAGCTTCCACAAAAAACTTAAATTTCCAACATTTGGGGATATAGAGCCTACCAGTTTTTGAGATTGCAGGTTCAACACAGTGACCCTTTGATGTCGACGACCATAGGAAACACCTTTCCATTGGCAAAAGTGGATGCTATCATTCCAAGAGCTCATGACCCCGAGAGGATCTTTACTAATCTTGGCTTTGAAGTCGAGCAATGCCAACCAGTCTGTCTCATTATTCTTACCAAGCACAGAGGTGAAAAAAAAGCCAAAGCGGCAGAGAAGGATGAACGTGTGCATGGAAAAAGATGATGATGGTGGAGCTGAACTCAGGTGTGAACAAGGCCCCATGCAATGTGGTAGGAAAGGCTTTTGTTTAACTAAAATGACGGTTTATCAAATTTTGAAATGGATGTGTGTGTATGATTGTTTTGCAGCTGAAAAAGAAGCAAATTTATAGCAAGGGAAAGAAGAGAAGTAGTCCGAGAAATAGTGATGTTCGGACCCACTTCTAAATTGAATAAAAGAACCAACGGCAAAAATAGTCAAATACCATGTTTTGGTAAAATTTGTGGCAAACTAACAATGTTTTGGAAATATGTAATAATCTACCATGTTTATTTTTTGTTTATTTTTTTGTTTCAATTTGAGAGAAGAAAAAAAAAGATATTTAAAAAAAAAAAAATCTAAAGTGAGAAAGTGTAAAATTTTAAATAATTTAGATATGAAAAACATTTTTTTTTTTTAAGTTTAAATGATTGCAAACTCTAGGTACTAAAACAATATTCTTAGTCAAAAATTTATATTATAAATATTTTAAATAACAATTATCTAATTGATATTTAAAGAAGAAAAGTGTCTCACTTAAAATTATCATCTGAACGATCAAACTATCAACTATCAAGGTGCTATTGTTGCAATAGTTTTTATTATCATTTTTTTTAATATATAGGATCCGTTTGGATACAGCTAAAAACTGAAAACTGAAAACTGAAAATTTAAAATTTAAAACTAAAAATACCATAGGAAAATAATTTTTTAATGTGTGAATAATAACGTGAGACCCATTTTTAATGAAAAAGTTGATGAAAGTAAAATTTGTGGGTCCCGTGAACAGTGCACATGATCCACTGGTGTGTTGAAAAGTCAAATATTACTGCTACTATTCACTCTTTTTTACTATTCATATGCCTTGGCACATTGTTCATGCCATGAACAGTGCACTTGGGCGATGGTCTTTAAAAACGAAAAAAAAAAAAAAAAGGCGCAAATGTGAATGCGTAAAACGTGAAAACGTTGAATCCAAACTGCACCATAGATGGTATTTCAAATATATAATGTTCGTTCCATGATAATTATTTTTAATTATTAAGTCAATACCATTTTTGAATAATGAAGCCAAGCATGAAAAGCAAAGGTGTAAACATAGTCTCATTTCTGCGGCCAAACTATTCTAATAATGGAGCCAAAATATGAAAGCAAAGATGTAAACGTCTCATTTCTGCGGCTGAACTAGTCAAATGTCCCAAAATTCAGAGCTGTTCTGCAGCGGAGTTGGTGTAACAAGAACAGGTCTTCTTTTCGTACCATTACCATAAATTTAGTCGTTCGGCTTCATCAATCCTCACGTGTTTGCCATCTAATCGAGTACTACGCTGGCGACTCACCTAGGAATTCAAGTTCACTAAATTCGAATACTATTTAGAACTTGATTTCATGAAACTCGAGTACTAAAAAAGTAATATTTTGCTATATATTTTTGAAACAATTAATTTAACACAAATTTTACTAAAATGTAGTATTTAGCTATTTTCACCAAAATAGGAATTCCATTTGGATACAGCTTATTTTGCTGAAAATTGAAAACACTGCAGCAAAATAATTTTTAAATATGTAAATAGTACTGTGGGACCCATTTTTAATTTTTTTCCTGAATAAAATGATTGTGAGTCCCATGAACAGTGCGTGAACAGATAAACAGTGCTATTTGTCTCCAAATCGCAGAAAACATGTGAATCAAAAAAAAGAAAAAGAAAAAAAAAAAGAAAAAAGAAAAAGAGAAAAACACAAACGCAAAACGCCGGATCCAAACACTCACTTGGAATGATAGCATCCACTTTTGCCAATGGCAGGGGATCACACGTGGTCGTCGACATCAAAGGGTCATTATGTTGGACTTGCAATCTTTGAAACTGGTAGGCTCTATATCACCACATGTTGGAAATTTAAGTTTTTTGAGGAATTTAACCCTTTAAAACAATAGCTTTAATAATGAAATTCCTCCAGAAATTAGTCGTTTGCATAGATTGCAATCCTTACGATTGCAAAATAACACACTTAGTGGCAAAATTCCAAGCAACTTATCCAATTGCACCAGCCTCGAATTTCTCTATGCCTATAATAACCTTCTCATAGGAGAAATCCTTGCAAAACTTGGCACCTTGTTAAAACTCAGAATTTTTTTCTATTTTCAACAATCATCTAACAAGAACTATCTCACCTTCTTTTGGAAACTTATCGTTTCTCGAAGGGACCATCCCTGATTCTTTGGGCCAATTGACCAAGCTTGCATATTTTTTGTGGGTACAAATAGGTTACTTGGTACAATTCCTCCCTCAATGTTCAATCTGTCTTCATTAATAGTCTTTCATGTAGCAACCAACCAATTTCAAGGACATCTTCCATCCGAAATAGGTATCACAGTACCAAATATTCAAGAAATTGTTATTGCCAAGAACCAATTTATTGGACTTATCCGTGTTTCAATATCTAATGCCTCAAATTTAAATGTGATTACATTGAACAATAATACACTAAGGGGAAAAGTTCCTTCTTTGGAGAAGCTACATAGAATTTCATTTTTTGCCATTACCTCTAACAATCTTGGAAATGGAGGGGCAAATGACTTGAGTTTTCTTTGTTCTTTGACAAATGCCACCTATCTGACTAGACTGGGTATAAATGGCAATAATTTTGGGGGAGAGTTGCCCAAGTGCATTGGCAATTTCTCAACTACTCTTACTGAATTGGTTCTAGATAATAATAAAATATCTGGAAAGATTCCTATTGAATTAGGAAATTTGATCAATTTAGAGAGACTCGATATGTGGCAGAACAAATTCTCAGGTAATATTCCCCATGAAATTGGAAAGCTTCACAAGTTACAAGTTTTGACATTAAATACAAATAATTTTTATGGGAACATTCCATTCTCTATTGGAAATTTAACAATCTTGGTAGATTTGGAATTACATGAGAATAATCTTCAAGGAAATATTCCTCTAAGTCTAAGCAGGAGTCGCAATTTGTTTACTTTGAATCTTGCTAATAACAATCTCAATGGTTTGATATCCCCACAAGTCATTGGTCTCTCATTCTCACCAGTTTTTCTAAATTTGTCTGCCAACCAATTTACTGGTATCCGTCCCATGGAAATAGGATTTTTTATAAACTTAGAACGATTGGATATTTCTACAAACATGTTGTCTGGAAAAATTCCAGCAAGTCTTGGAAGCTGCATAAAGCTTGAATTCCTATACATGGGAAAAAACCTCTTCCAAGGGATCATTCCTCCATCTTTAGAATCATTAAGAGGTCTTCAATATCTAGAGCTTTCTGAAAATAATTTGTCTGGTGAAATTCCAAAATTTTTGGAGGTCTTTGTCTACTTGCAATTTTTGAATCTATCTTACAACCATTTTGAGGGTGAGTTACCAATCGACGGAGTTTTCAAGAACGTAAGTAGAACTTCGGTAAAGGGAAATGCTAAGCTTTGTGGGGGTATACCTAAGTTTCAACTTCCTATATGCAAATAAAAAAAACCAAGAAGAGGAAGTTAACTCTTACCTTGAAGTTAATAATTTCTATAGCTTCTAGACTTTTTGGAGTAACTTTGATTGTGTTGCTTCTACTTCTCTATTCTTTACAAAAGAAAAGGAATGGAAGTATCTCAAGTGATTCAAGAAATTCGCTTTTGAATGTATCTTACCAAAGTCTCCTAAACACAATTAATGGATTCTCTTCTGCTAATTTAATTGGTGTGTCATGGTAGACAAATGGTTGCTATCAAGGTCCTCAACCTTTTGCGTCACGGAGCTTCCAAAAGTTTCATAGCAAAGTGTGGAGCTCTAAGAAACATCAGACATCGAAATCTTGTAAAGGTGATCACAACATGTTCCAATATTGATTATCAAGGTTGTGATTTTAAAGCTTTGATATACGAGTTCTTGGGAAATGGCAACCTAGATGAGTGGTTACATCCAACTCCAAGAATAAATGAGACTCTTGAGAAACCAAGAAAGTTGAGTCTCCTCCAAAGACTAAATATAGCCATTGATGTTGCTAGTGCATTGGATTATCTACATCATCATTGCCAAACGCCAATTGTTCATAGTGACCTCAAACCAAGCAATATTCTTCTTGATAATGAAATGATTGGACATGTAGGCAACTTCGGCTTGGCAACATTCCTTCATGATGCTACCCAAGATTGTTCTACTAATCAATCAAGCTCCATAGGGGTTAGAGGAACCATTGGTTATACTCCTCCAGGTAAATATTTACATTTCTTAAGTTTTTTTCTTTTCCCTTCTCCTATAGTTCCTTACTACAATTTCAAGCACGCAAAGACAGTTTTAGTAAGGATGTATCATATCTAGAAAATAGAACATGTTATATATAACCTTTAAAAGTTGTAAGTTTCTTTCCCACTTTTACTTGTATGAAAATATGCCTATATTATAATATTTTATGTGCAATTGCAGAGTATGGAATGGGAAACAAAAAGTGTCAATATATGGTGATGTCTATAGCTATGGCATATTATTGTTAGAAATGTTCACAGGAAAAAGGCCTAGTGATAGTATCTTCCAGGATAGCTTAAGCCTTCATGACTTCGTTAAAGTAGCTTTGCCAGAACGTATCATTGACATTGTAGATCCTATTCTTCTTTGGGAAAGACAAGAGGAAGAGACAAGGAACGACACTCAAAATGAGGATCCAAATGGAAGTTCCAACATTCAAGAATGCTTAATTTTGATACTCAAAATTGGAGTTGCTTGTTCCACACAATATCCAAGAGAAAGGATGAACATCAATGTTGCTGTAGTTGAGCTGCATAAAATTCGACAAAACATTCTTAAAACTAGCATACACGAGACAAGGACTTCAAACTACAGGTAAATATTGTTTTCTCATTGGGATATAGAATTTGGTAATGTATCCACCCAAACCACATGATAGGGAATCATATAGTGGTTAGAAGGCCACAATCTTTCATGTCAGTGCTCTCTTTTTTCCCTAGCAAAACTGAGAAGAATGGAATCGCTTAAAAATTGATATGCTCATTTTGCTGTCATACTACATAGGATTAGAATGACCCCAATTAATTAATACCTAAATGTTTCTTTTATCCATTAAATATATAGCTTGTTCAATTTTTTTTTGAAAAAAAAATATATAAAGAGGCCTAAAAAGTTTTTTCACTTGGGTGATTTCCACTATTGGAACGACTGAGATCACAAGAAATTGGCTAATATCCTACTAGTCTAGACAGAGATCTCTATTAATGACTTAAGCTTAAATTATTGCCACATGTATTGAATTGGTGACATAGAGATGTAAACTTGTAAAGGCTACAAAGTTAACCAATTTGTTGGACAATCATTTTTTTCTTAAAAATAATAATTAAATAATTAAATAAACTAATTTGTTGGACAAATCTTGCTTGTCTATAATTCTAAAGCTTCTACGTAAAAGGATTGCCAATTCCATAAATATTAAATTATTTGAGATATCATAATTCCACCAAAATATAATGTGATGCTTAATTTTCAAATTAAATTAAGTCGTAGGTAAAGAGTTAATATTTATCTTTTAAATTTTTGTTACTGCTGGAAAGGCCTCACTCACCATATTGTCATTATTTGAAATCCAAAGCTTATTATATTGAAATTTATCTTCTTTCACTGCAGGTAGGCTGATGACTTATCATGAAGGTTGCCATCATAGTTTGCCAAGTTTGTGTTATGTAATATTGGTGCAAATAATTTGTAGCTCCCTAGTTGTTGTTGTTGTTGTTTTTTTTTTTTTTTTTTTTTTTTTTTTGAGAAGGAGCTCCCTAGTTGTTTAATTCATCACTAAGTCTTTTTTTCTTTCCCTTCTTGTATCAAGTGAATAAATTTTCTTCATAATTAAATTAACTTATGTGTTTAATGTACTATTGATTAACATTTGTAGCCAAGGTCTCTTCTACAATAAAGTCCTATAGGCTACAAAACATGGTGTATTCTGTTTTCATCTCCTATTTTCTATGGAACCCACTATAGCACAACTTACTGAAATTCGCCAATTACTTAAAACTCTAAAGTCATTTTCTGTTAATTTCTACAACACAAAAATACTGCTACTAAAGTTCTTACATACCAAAAGTTCCCTTAATTAGTGTCTATTTGGCTTTACGCTAAGAACTAAGAAAAGGGGTATAAAAACCAGTGTGGTAATTAATTTTATCAAAAGAGCATTAAGGCCCTCCAAAAAGCCTTTAGCAAGAGCTCAATTTTAAAACTTTTTTTTTTATAAGCTCATTTGTGGGTTTTTTAGTTTAAATAAAGGTTAGAAATACTATTACTAGTTGCTACCCACAGCCTCAATTTATACCCCTAATACCCCAAACATTTTGTATTAGTGGAGGAACCAAGTACCAACTCACCTAAGAAGTGCGGTGGTGCTAATTTATATTGTCGTGCTTTTAGAAAAACCATCCTTCGTCTTAAAATAAATAAGAGATCTAGGGTTCAATCTCCACTTACATCAAAAACTAATTGGTATCTTAGTCTGATAATAAAGAACATCATCAGGAGTAGACGCCATAGGTTGAAACTCTCTCAAAAAAAAAAAAAAAAAGGGTCTATTGGTGATGAAGGTTATAAATTATGATGTTATATTTTATAAATTATATAATAAAGTTTCTACCTGTTTGCCCATAATTTACATGCTCCAAGTTTGAATAAAATTGATATCATCATTTTATTACTTGCATGGATTGGTTACTTGAGCTGTGCTCTTAAAGATTTATAACTGTGGCCTAAGATGGGCATAGATTATAATATTACATGCAAGTTATCAATGTACTAAAAAACCCCCACTGTATTTAGTTTTCCTGGTCTTTTTTCTTTGCATTAAATTGCTTACTTGAAAGCCTAGGAATATTAGAAGTTTATGATATTTGAAAAAATTTTGAGATACAATGCAAGCTGTGAGAAGAAAATTGTCGCTTTGCCAAGAGTTTTATAAATCAATTGGTTGACATCTTTTAGTGTTTTAAATACATCCAGAGTTCAAATTCATCATTCTCATTGTAACTATCGAATTATCAGAAAAACAATTCCCACTTTAATTAAAAGTTATGATGTCTGAAAAAAAAAAACAAATCGAATCTGAATAGATGAAGAAGAACCAATCCTAATAATTCGGATTCATAAACTATAAAATCTAGATTGATTTTTGCCTTTTTGGCCTCTTTTTTACGCTCTATACTTGGATGATGATGTGGATTGGAAAGTTTTTGTTTTTGCCTTGAAAATTTTAGTGAAAAGTGTGCAACTTTACTGGCCAAAAAGTAAGGAATTATGTTTCTTCTCATTATAGGATCAGGCTGGCGCTTGATCAACATGTGAATACCAAATCAATTTTGACTCTCTTCTCTTGGTGTTGTCTTTTTCTTCTAATTATGCATTTGATTTCTATGGCAAATTGTTTTTCAGTCTTTCCATCTTAACCTTACATACATACATGACTAAAGATAGTTGTTGTTGGGTATCAATTGGTAATCAATCTTACCAATCCTTAATTTATAATCTTAGTTCCTCTTAGTTAATCAGGATTCCCAATCTAGTATTGAATTCTACAATGCAGTACATAAGTACTATTTTTTTCTTTAAATAGCTAATGGATTCTAGTACTTCCTTGCTTTTCCCGGAGGATTTATACTGGGTTTTGTATAGCTTATAAATTATACTATAGCCTTCGTATTTTTTATAAAATTTGGGCCTTTTATAACGGGATTGGCCTTTTTTTCTAAGAGGTAAAAAAATAAAAATAAATAAATAAATTGGTGGGGGCCTTAGGCGTAGGCCTAAGTTGCCTAAGCCTCGGGCCAGCCCTAATTGCACATATACATAAGAGCATTGCTTCCGCAGTAATGATTGGGAGATGTCACTGGTACAATCTAAACCTCTTTTTTTTTTGAATTCCTTCTACATTTTCTCACTAACCAAGTATTGCCTAAATGGTCCACTAAATAACTTAATATAAAATTATCTAGAAATCAATATATAAATTAAGAAACAAATTGAGCCCTAATACAAACTGAGTTAAATTTTGTGTCTAAAAAACCATTTTTTTTTTTTTTTAAAAGTACAAATTTATATTTGTAATAGCAGAGGAATCTTAAGAATATGGGGGGAGTAACAATTAGCATATCATAGCACTCCAAATCCAACTCTGTAATGTAGAAGTCTCAATAACTTCTTAAAGTATTCCATAATTATATTATAGTGTAGATAATTCATGCAACACGATACTTTTAAACTCTCCTCTTCTATTGTAACTATTGAATTTATCTCCAAAAAAAAAAAGTTTAAACATCACAATACTGAACTTAGCCAAACTTTTTCCAAATTATAAAAGATACTAATTTCCATTCTTTGCAACATTATAATCCGTGGACAAAACCATTATAGATACTAGCTTCATCACACGCGCTTCGCACGTATGATGAGCCTTTTTTTTTTTTTTTAAGTCATAATTTTTCATTCATTCCAATTTGAGGTTTACACACTTTCTCATTAATATTATGCATAGTACAACCAGAAGTGTCATGAGTCTTATTGGTCCTATTTTGTAGCAAAAAAAAACCTATGTATTTATTTTATATATAATTTTTATTTTGAAATCTAATTTATAAGTGAATAAATCAATTTGAAAATTAACAGAAGAGTGACATTATTTTTTAGGCAATGTAGAGGCATTTTTGAACCAAAAAAAAAAAAATGAAGAATCCAAACAGGGGAAGCTCATTAAATAATAGTATAGATAATGCTAATAGTAAAAGCCTTTTGGAAGACTAAACAAATTATAAAAAACAATAGAATGATTAATACAACAAAACAAAACTCTGCAAAAATAATCCGCACAGGCTGCCAGGACAGACAACCCCATTGAGATGATCTCTACTTTTGATCCATTGCATGGATCCAATGCAGATGCAAAAGTTGTACAGGCCAAATTAACAACTCGTGAAAAATTTTGGGGGACTAAATTGTATTTTAACAAAAAATATGTGGGACAATTTTAGTGGGATGATCTCAACTTTTGGCTCATGGTTGGGGAGGGTATTGTTGGGTGCATAAAGCACGTGGTCTAGCCCACGAAGTAAAAGCCCACATATGGGCTTGTATTTTTATTCCGTGGCTAGCAGGTAGTACTGTAGTCTCCAAATTCAAGTGAATTAGGATTCATGTGCTACTAGGAGTGTAAGTCGGTTGGGTAATATATAAAGACAATATATATTAAGTTTTTGGGTGTGCCGCATATCGAAGAATAGAGAAAATAGAATTGCCACTTTTGAGAAAGATAATTTGTGTGTGTGAGAGCAAAGAAAAAGAAAGGTTTTTTTTTTTTTTTTTTTTCCTTTAGCCATGAGGCATACACAAGAATTATTGTAATTGATTTGATAATAGTGAAATTATTCGGAGTTTGTCCCGTGGTTTTTTCCTTCAAAGAGAAAGGGTTTTCCACGTAAATATTTGTGTTCTTATGTGTAATTGCTATTTTGAATTGGAGAAAAGCGATGAAGGAGAAAGAGAGAGCAGAGAAAAACGTGATTATGGAGGAGAGAGAGACGTAGACTTTTTTTTTTTTTTATAGTTTAGAGATAGGTATAGATTGTATTAAATAAGGGATAATAAATTAGATCAATTAAAATATTAGCATTAATGTTGATCTTTTTTTTACTGTTAGATCTACTTAAATCCAATAGTTTAAAAAAGTTGTAACTCTAAAGAGTTACACTAGGTGTAACTTGAACCCATCTATATATATATATATATATTTTTTTTTTTTTTTGGAGAAAGTGTTATGCCAAGTTACCTCCAAATGAGCCAATAGGCATCAAATGCACCTGAATTCTCAAGCAGTGCTGGTCTTCATAATTAATGTCTTGTGCACCTATGGGCTATGGTGAGGAAAGATAAATTTTTAATAGGAATAATAAGCTTCAAAATTCATTTTAAACTATGCAATGAGTGAGGTTATTTCTACAGTAACAAGAATTAAAAGACGTTCTTTAACTCATTAATTACCTACAACTTAGTTATTTAAGTAGGGATGGCAATATTTCCCCGCCCCGCTTAACCCGCCCCTCCCCGCTTCGCCCCGCGCGGGTTTTCCCCACCCCGTAAAGGTAGTGGGGCGGGGATGGGGCAAGATTTTGGCCCCGCATCACGAGGCGGAGCGGGGATGGGTTTAGACTTTTTAGGCCCACCTCGCCCTACCCCTCCCCGTCCCTGCCCTGCCCTGCCCCATGTTACTAAGGGTTATAATTGTAAATTTTTCATACCCTAAAACCTTACTATTTAAACAAACATATTAATATTAGCATATTTTATTCTACCCAATGTGATTCTCTGCCTTTATTTTGTTATGTGTTATACTATGAGTTTTTTTTTTTTTTTTTTTTTAATGATCGTCTTGTTAAACACTTGGATATATTATTCAAATTTTTCTAAAAATTGATTTGATTTGATGGGATAAATTTAGTTGTAATTTCAAGTATATTTTTATTAATAAAATAGGTTTCATTAAAAAAATTGTACTAGTTGTAGGGCAAATTACCAAAAAGTAGAGTTTTACGGGGTGGGGCGGGGCTTCGCGGGGCCCCAAGGGGCAAGGATGGGGTGAGAAAGTATTCCCTGTCATGCGGGGCGGGGCGGGGTGGGGCGGGGATGGTGCAAGACAAAACCATGCAGGGCGGGGACAAAGACCCCATCCTTCGGCCCCTCCCCGCCCCATTGCCATCCCTATATTTAAGTAGTAGTAGTAGTAGTAGTATTATTATTATTATTATTATTATTACCTTTAAGAAAATTCACAATGCTGGAAAGCTAATTTGTGTGGGAATATGAAATTTTCACATCTCATTCAATTATTATGGAATTGGCAATCCATTTACTTGAAAGATATTTAGAATATAAAAAAGCAATGTTTTTACAACAAATTTAAAAATCAAGGTTTCCCCAACATATTATTTAATAAACGTCGTCGTCTTTACATGTTTGTGTCAGAAATTCAATACATGTGGATCCAACCCCAAGAACAAATTAGACTTTTGAGGAACCAAGGAAGTTGAATCTTCTTCAAATACTAAACATCGCCACTGATGCTATCATTGCATTGGATTATCTTCATCATCGTTTCAAACACCAATTTTTTACTGCAACCTTGATAGGAACTCTAAATTATTTCATATGCCTTGTAGTCTCCTCATCGTTGTTCTAATCCTTTTAGTTAGTTAGTTAGTTAGTTGAGATTATGATGAGTTAGTTAGGATTTGAGCACATATAACTTAGTTAATACATAGTTTAATTCATAGAGTACATGTTGAATTAATTAACCAACTATCTTGAGAAGGGACGGACCCAGGATTTTAAGCTAGTAGGGACTGGAGTAAAAAAAAAAAAAAACTCCAAACAGGCATTTATATAGTATTAAAAATGTTGGGTTAAAATGAATTGACCCCTTGCAATTAATTAATTAATAACCCAAGTTAATTAATTAAATTCAATTACATGCAATAGCATGGTAGCACAAACAAATCACCAACTAAACTAAATGCAGCAGAAATTAAATTGACACTATGATTTGTGGGGGCTAATAATCTGGCAACCCCGGCCCATCTTATATTCGGTCCTAGGCCCATGCCGAGGATAAAGAAACGTCCGAGGAGGAACCCAGATAGCCTAAGCTGCCAGGAAACATCGTCGAGGACGATGTTGTCCTCGGCCAGCCGAGACCGTTGAAAGGGGAAGTAACGAGCCACTAGGAGCAGCCTTCCTGAGCACCCAAAGAGAAAGAGCAAGTACATCGTGTCAGTCATGGAAGCATGGTGGAGGAGTAAGTCCAGAATGAACTATCACCTCCACATTAAATGCCCACAACTAACGTCCTGGCCACATTAATGAGGAGATGACCCTTGAACAATACTGCCTTGGTTGCTGCAACCCACAGGAAGAATGGGAAGGCGGCTGATAGGACAAGCACTCAAGTAGCGGCCTGGTTGATCAACAAATGTAGGGCTAAGATCAATTGAAAGGGGGGTATATAATATAAGGAATTCCTCTGGAAATGGGGAGGAGAAATGAGAAAGATAGGATACTGTAGCAACCTGCATCCCTCCAGAAACCTTTGTAACCAATCACTAAAGAAGTAATAAGAACTGCGAGCTCCCGAGAGAAGGGCCGAGGAGCACTATTGCGCATTTTAACCCACGTTCATGCTATTCAATCCAAATGCAACCATGCCTGGTCACTAGATCCCTAACTAGGGCCTAGTTCTTGAATCCGCTCTCTACAAATTCATTGTACTGGGCCAGCTGGGCTTGAGTCCACTCTCTCAACACTAGAAGTGCTCAAACCCAGTCCCTACAGATTTGTTTACGAATGGGGAAAACTTCCAAGGCAAAAACCACACAGGGTGATTTTCAAGTCACCACTCCCAAAATCCACTATTATTAATCACAAGAGATTACAAATATAAGGAATCTTACCAAACCCTTTGACCTATCCCAAAATACCAACTTACAGTTGAACCATTACCCCAATACTCAATTGGACTTCTATTGTAGCGGCAATCTTCCAATTCAATGTACGAATCCCAGTACGTGACTAACCAATGATGCAGGAATCCAAGTACGTGACTAACACCAGCAACTTGAAGAAGATGTTGGCTGCAAAGTTCTTCAATTCATCAATGATAAAGACCAGGAAGCTCCTTAGTTACAAAACCCTATGGTGTAAAGACGTAGTAGCTTCTTCAAAGAGAATAATGAACTAGGTCACTTTTTGCATGTGTTCTCCATATATAACGGTCTTTAAAATAAACCTTATATATGTTTTGTGAGAAAAGAAACCCTATACATACATGTCAGCTAGGGCCAAAAATCAGATCTAAAAATTCTGATTTCGTAGATCTTGACAGATTCAGTTTCTGTAGAGCTTCGACTTTAAATCTCGATAGAAGTCTTTTTGTTGAGATTGCTGTCGAGATTTAATGAACAGTTCTTCTTCACCTGTTTCTTGGTCAAATCTTCATGACTTTAATACTTGACTTGAACAACATGTTTCTTGAAATCTTAAACTCATCCTAGATTTATCCAATTACAAGTAAAGTGCATTTTGTCAAATGATTTGACAATTACATAAAATATGTCCCTAACAAAAAAATTAAAATACACAAAATCATTGTTTCTAAATATATTAAGATGCAATCATTTATCAACAAAGACAAAAACAAAAACAAAATAATATTTTTTTTTTAATACTAGGCTAGCTAGGTTTTTTTTTTTAATTATTATTATTATTATAAGTTAGAGCATTCATAGTGGTGGTGCTAAAAATTCTAGCTTTTAGCACATCAAAAATCTACTTTATTTATTTTATCTCCTCACTTTACAATACACCCGATATCAAATGTTCTATTTTTTTTATCACTTCATTTAAAATAATATAAAAAACTCATTAAAATAATAAAGAAAGAAAGGGAATTTGAGTTTTTTATTTGAAGGAAGAGATATAATCTTAATTAAATATTGTGTTTTATTTTTAACAATTTGCTACAATCAACTGGTATTTATACCAGTTTACTATAATTCCAAAAAATTTAGCTTTAGCTTCTCAATTAACACATATTTTTTTGGTTTTTTGGTGGTAAAATAGTTTTTTTTTTTTTTTTTTTTTTTTTGTTGCTAAAATACAATCACCATGTTTTTATTATTTTTCTTAGCCTTTTGGGTTTGATAGTTGCTATTCAGGTGAGACTAGTTAGGCTTATTGAAGAGAAGGAAGCCTAAGGTTTTGAAAGGGGCCCAAAAATAGAATATCGTTTCCTTTGAATTGGGTTCATTCTACTACAAATTGGTAAAGCCTTTTGGAGGACTAAACAAATTATAGAAAACAATAGAATGATCAATACAACAAAACAAAACTCTGCAAAGCTAATCCACACAGGTTGCCGAGACAGACAATTCCAATGGGATGATCTCAGCTTTTGATCCATTGCATATGACCTAATGTAGATTAAAAATTTGTACAGGCCACTTGCATTTCCTAGTTCCGACTATCAGAACTAATGCTAGCAGTCTTTAGGGAAATATCAATGCATTGATGTTTAGCAGCACATCAAGGTTTTGAAACTCGAGCCGTTCATTGAACAGTAAAAGGGAGAGGTTCAAGGTTTTTGAGGTCAAACCGAAACCGAATCGAAGTCGAACCGTGATGACGTCATAATTAATTTAATAATTATTTTTAAATATATATAAATATTAAATTAGTAAAAATAGAAAAATTGACTAAAATAATCTGAATAAATACTTTTTTAAATGCATTTTTATATCACTAATTTTATTATAATGTTTCTGTGGGGGTAAAAGCCCAACCTTATGTATTGGGCCTAGGACCCTATTTAAAGATTACTGTGTGTCCAAAGAGAAGAAAGTGGTTGAGAAGGAGTCCATGTGGAAGAAATATACTTGGAAATGAATGAGGAGTATAGTCCGAAGAGATCACCAGTGGTCCGAAGAGGTCATTATCCTCGGATACAAAGAGTCTTGGTCAAACAGATACCTGAGAGGTTCAAGTAATCTTTCTAACGATTTCAATGATAAGAATAGGCTTCAGGCACGTATGGAGATGATAGGAACAGAGAAATATCTAGAAGACAAGCTGCAACCACCACATTAAATGCACTGCAACTGCTTTTCTGGCCGCATTAATGTGGAAAAGACCCCTGAATAGTACAATCTCAGCTACCACCACTCACAGAGAGTTAAAGAAGATACCTAACGGGACATGTACTCAAGTGGATGCTTAGATGAAGAACAAATGGACAATGAAGATGATAGGGAAGGGTGTTATATAAAGAGAAGAGGCCTCTGATACTGGGGGGGGGGGGGAACAGAAAGAAAAAGAGGAAGAGAACAATTTTAGTATAGCTCTAAGAACTGTGTTCACCTTTCATTTAATACACCTCTTCGGACGTCAATTCGTTTAGCTTTCAAGTGTGTTTTTACGTTAGTTCACCCTTTAATACCATAGTTAACTATTGTTTAATTCACAATCAGCCCAACTCTTTCACCCACTCTCTACAAATTCATTCTTTTTGGTTTATTGGGCTTATAATCCAAACCTTTTGGGCTTGGGCTACAAAAACTGACCCCACAATTGGCACCGTCTGTGGGGAGAGCTTGAGCAGGAGTGAAAGCAACGGTTGATGATGGCTGAACCAAGTCGACAACAAGCAGAATCTAGGGCATCCTAACACGTTGACCCTTTTCTTAATTTGGAGAAGAGACAAGATTGTGAAGGTAGTGTGCACACTGCGCATACTGGTCAAAGCCAGTCACATGGTGGAAGTCACATGTCTCATACAGAGAAGAACCAGAATATGCAACTAGAAATTGAAAGGCTAAAAATGGAGTTGCACCATGCAAAGAGGAAACAGATTTCTTCGTATTCTGATGAAGATTCCGATGACGAATAAGATGGTGGGGAACCCTGAGAGGCGTAATTAATCTCTATTGCCAGTACCATCAAGACCATGGGCATACCATAGAGGATTGCAGGAGCCTGTGGGATCATTTGGACCAACTGGTCCGTGAGGGTAAATTAAGACAACTCTTGCACCACTCTAGTGGCCGAGGAGGTCAGATGAACTCAGAGCCCTGAAGAGATAACTCTTTAAGCCTCCATTGGGAACTATTAATGTCATCTTCGTTGCATCGGGGAGAACAGGATCCTAGCCATCGAAGGTTATGTCAGTAGCTCAATCACTAGCAGGAGATTTTGGCCAAGGTTCGAAGAGAGCTAAATCGGGTGCTCAACCGATTTTAGGGCTCTCGGATAAGGACAAGATTGGGACCATCCAACCCCATAATGACGCTTTAGTAATCACCCTCAGAATTAGAGGGTATGATGTGAAGAGGGTAATGGTGGACTAGGGTAGTGCAGTAGAAATAATGTATCCTGATCTCTACAAGGGGCTGAGCCTAAAGCCTTAGGACTTAACACCATACAATTCCCCCTTGGTGAGTTTTGAAGGAAGAGTGGTTACCCCGAAAGGCCAGATATGATTACTAGTGCAGACCGGCTCAGAGGTGGCGGAGGTGGATTTCATAGTTGTAGACATGTATTCGCCCTATACGGCAATTGTAGCCAGACCTTGGCTTCATACACTAGGCGCTGTTTCCTCTACTTTGCATCAGAAAGTTAAATATCCATCTGAATGACAAGTTTATGAAATTCGAGGAGATCAGTTCGCAGCCAGACAATGCTTAATGGCTGTCATCCAACATGAGCCCGAAGTTGAGTCCTCGTCCAGGGCTGAAAAGGGTTTATAGCAATTAAAGTCTCGGGTATTGCCCGTCGAAGACCCAGACGAGAGCGTTAGGTGCGAAGATTTAACAAAAGTTATCATCGGAGACAATCTAGAAAAATTTTTTCAAGTTGGATCTCAGCTACCTCTGCAGGAGAAGGAAGAGTTAGTAGAATTCCTTAAGAGAAACCTTGACGTATTCGCCTAGAATGCTTACGAAGCTCCAGGGGTAGATCCAGAATTCATATGTCACCATCTGAAGGTCAACCCACTGATTACCCCTAAGAAGCAGCCTCCTTGGTGCCCATCCAAGGAACATGCTGATGCAATAAGAGAAGAAGTAGCAAAACTCAAACAAGCTGGAACTATTAAGGAAGTTTTTTATCTTGAGTGGCTAGCAAATACTGTGGTGGTGAAGAAAAAGAGTGAGTATGCATAGACTTCACTAATTTAAATAAGGTTTGCCCTAAAGATCCATTCCCTATGCAAAAAATTGATCAGCTAGTGGATGCCACTGTCGGCCATCCTCGGATGAGTTTCCTAGATACTTTCCAAGGTTACTACCAGATACCACTGGCCCTGGATGATCAGGAGAAGACTGCTTTTGTCACCCCTATCAGTAACTACCACTATAAGGTGATGCCATTTGGTTTGAAAAACTCGGGATCTACCTATCAAAGAATGATGACGAGGATGTTTGAGCCACAGTTGGGTAAAAATATCGAGATTTACATAGATGACATGGTGGTGAAAAGCAAGATTGTTGCTGAACATGTGAAGGACCTTGAAAGTACCTTTGAAGTTCTAAGAAAGTACAAGCTGCGCCTAAACGCTTTCAAATGCTCATTCTGTGTGGGGTCAGGCAAGTTCTTGGGGTACATGGTGACTCACAGGGGAATTGAGGTTAACCCTGATCAGATAAAGGCCATCAACAATTTACAAGCTCCTCAGAATCCTAAGGAAGTTCAGAAACTGACTGGAATGATTGCTGCCCTGAATCGATTTATCTCTCGATCAACAGATAGGTGTCGGCCTTTCTTCTCTCTGATCAACAAGTGGAAGGGATTTGAGTGGACTGAAGAATGTGCTGTGGCCTTTCAACAGCTTAAAGATTATCTAGCTCGGCCACCAATCATGTCCAGTCCTGAGCCAAATGAAGTCTTGTTTGCCTACATTGCTGTAGTTCCCTATGCTGTAAGCTTGGTGTTAATACGAACAGATTGTGGTGTGCAAAGACCAGTTTATTATGTAAGTAAGTCACTGTATGAAGCCAAGATCCGTTATTTGCCACTGGAAAAGGCTATCCTAGTAGTGGTGCTTGGTACACGGAAGCTACTGCATTATTTCCAAGCCCATACAGTCATTGTTCTCACCCAGCTCCTACTCAAGGCTATACTTCGAAGTGCTGACTACACTGGGAGGATTGCTAAATGGGGTACGATCTTAGGGGCTTTTGATATCAAATACATGCCTCGCACATCGGTCAAGGGCCAGGTCCTTGCGGATTTGGTGGTCGAGTTCACGGAGCCCCAGTTAGAAGAAGTAACGTCAACATCGGACATGGATGAAAAATCAGTTGGCATGATTTCTCAACAAAGCCCTTCACATTGGGAAGTGTACGTGGATGGCGCAGCGAACCAGAAAGGTTCTAGAGTGGGGCTAGTGCTGATATCCCCTGAAAGAATCATCATTGACAAGTCGTTAAGGCTGGACTTTTCGGCAACAAATAATGAGGCGAAGTATGAAGCTCAATGGGAGGAAAGTCAATAGAGTTGTTCTCGAACTCGAGGTTAGTCGTTGGTCAAGTACAAGGTGAGTTTGAGGTGAAGGATGAAAGAATGCAGGGATACTTGAGTCGAGTTAAATGTCTGCAATCGGAGTTCGAATCTTTCAGTTTGCTGCACATCCCCAGAAATGGTAATGCACATGCTGATTCTTTGGCCACGCTCGCTACCTCTTCGGCGCAAGATTTGCCGAGAGTTATCCTCGTCGATGACTTGCATGGGCCTACAGAGGCAAGAAGAAAGGTAGTCCAAGTTTATCAAATCAGGGCCGGACTCAGCTAGATGGATCCTATAATTAAATTCTTGAAAGAGGATATTTTGCCTGAAGAAAGGGGGAAAGCTGACAAAATTCAGTGGAAGGCGGCCAGATTCTAGCTATCCGAGGACCATAAACTATATAAACGCTCCTATTTAGAACCATACTTATTATGCATGCATCCTAAAGCGGCTAAATTACTACTAGAAGAACTATATGAAGGAATCTATGGGAGCCACACTGGAGGTAGGTCCTTGGCTCACCAAGCTATTACTCAAGGTTATTGGTGGCCGAATATGCAAAAAGAAGCCCACGAGTATGTTAAAAAGTGCAATCAATGTCAGCGATTTGCCCCAAACATTCATCAACCAGAGGGAACTCTTAATCCACTATCCAGCCCATGGTCTTTCGCCCAATGGGGCGTAGATATCGTGGGACCATTCCCTAAGGCTGCAAAAAACAGGAAATACCTTCTGGTTGGCACAAACTATTTCACCAAATGGGTCAAAGCTGAACCTCTGGCCAACATCAGAGACGTAGATCTGTAGAAATTTGTGTGGAAGAATATTGTCACTTGGTTTGGGGTTCCTCATACTCTCATCTCGGACAATGGCTTACAGTTTGATAGCAAAGCATTCAAGAATTATTGTAGCGAACTGGGAATCATGAATAGATACTCCACCCCTGCTTATCCCCAGGGTAATGGGCAAGCAGAAGCTGTTAACAAGGTCATAGTAAATGGCTTAAAGAAGAAACTAGATGATGCAAAGGGCAAATGGGTGGAAGAATTGCCACATGTACTTTGGGCTTACCGAACTACGCCTCGCAGATCTACTGGAAAGACCCTCTTCTCAATGACCTATGGGGCTGAAGCTGTCATACCTTTGGAGACTGGGTTCCCAACATTGAGAACTAGTTCGTTCAGTCCGACTGGCAACAATGAGCAGCTAAAGAAGAGTTTGGACCTGATTGAGGAAAGGAAGGAAAGTGCAATGGTCGGATTGGCACGTTGCCAACAAAAGTTCAAGCAAGGCTATGACGCCAAAGTAAAGCTAAAGCCTCTAGAACCTGATGATTTGGTGCTGAGGAAAGTTGTGGACACTGCAAAGAACCCAGCTTGGAGAAAGTTAGGACCCAATTGGGAAGGGCCATATCGTATTACTTCAGGGGCTAGTATTGGGACGTATTTTTTAGAAGACCTGGATAGTCATGTAATACCACGCCCTTGGAATGTAAATAACCTCAAAATGTACTATTATTAATTGAATCTTTTCTTCAATCAATATGCCAATTCGTTTTATGAAATATTCTCATAAGTGTTTAAACTTAAATCCAATCATGCCTGTAGTCCTCGGACCAGATGATTTGGGTTAGTTAACACTCGTCTACAGCTCTCCTAAGTATTCAAACTTAAATCCAATCATGCCTGTAGTCATCGGACCAAATGATTTGGGTTAGTTAACAGTCGTTTACAGTTCTTCTAAGTGTTTAAACTTAAATCCAATCATGCCTGTAGTCCTCGGACCAGATGATTTGGGTTAGTTAACACTCGTCTATAACTCTCCTAAGTGTTTAAATTTTAATCCAATCATGCCTGTAGTCCTCAGACCAGATGATTTGGGTTAGTTAACACTCGTCTACAGTTCTCCTAAGTGTTAAAACTTAAATCCAATCATGTCTGTAGTCTTCGGATAAGATGATTTGGGTTAATTAACACTCGTTTACAGTTCTCCTAAGTATTTAAACTTAAATCCAATCATGCCTGTAGTCCTCGGACCAGATGATTTGGGTTAGTTAACACTCGTCTACAGCTCTCCTAAGTGTTTAAACTTAAATTCAATCATACCTGTAGCCCTCGGACCAGATGATTTGGTTTAGTTAACACTCGTTTACAGTTCTCCTAAGTGTTTAAACTTAAATCCAATCATGCATGTAGTCCTCGGACCAGATGATTTGGGTTAGTTAACACTCGTCTACAGCTCTCCTAAGTGTTTAAACTTAAATCCAATCATGCCTGTAGTCCTCAGACCAAATGATTTGGGTTAGTTAACACTCGTCTACAGCTCTCCTAAATGTTTAAACTTAAATCCAATCATGCCTGTAGTCCTCAGACCAGATGATTTGGGATAGTTATCACTTCTTCACAGTTCTTATAAGCGTTTAAACTTAAATCCATTCATGCCTGTAGTCCTCGAACCAGATCACATGGGTTAGTCAACACCCCCATACAATTATTATTATTGAGGCTTAACTTTAAAATGAGTCATGCCTGAAATTCTCGGATGTATTTAAATTAACTCTAAATTATGATAGGCCTCCTTAGTCATGTTTAATTCAAAACTAAGGAGTAATGACATTCTCTGTGCATGTTCGAAAAGACCTATGAAACTTCCATATCACTCGTTGCTTTCATTGCTTATTAGTAATTCTTGTACAAACTGCTCTTTTCAGTATTAATTTTGGTTATTTACATCATCAGCATGATATGGTGGTTAAGTTTACCTATATTACTGTTATTACAAATTATAGTTATTTGCAACAATAATAAGTCTCATAAGATGTGCAACGAAGACACCAGAAATAAAAGGGAAACAGTTTCATTGATCAAAAGAAAGTAGTTTACAATCCCTTACATAAAAGAAAAACTAATACAAGTACGAAATAAAAACTCCTAAACGTCTAAGCCTTCAACTAAGGGGCCAAAGGGTCAACAGCCTGACTGGACTGAACTGCAGCAACTTCTGGGGCTTGGTCCTTAGATTCTAAAAGGGTTTTCTTTTTTCCCAAGTCTTTACCCTTATCTTGGGGAGCCTCAGTTGGCTTGCCCTAATCACCAGGCTGACCAGACTCCTTGGGATCCTCAGCTAGCTTACCTTGATCACCAGGTTGACCAAACTCCTTGGAGGCCTCAAGGTTGGTAGGAGGTGATTGGCCAATCAGGGATTGCTCCGAAGCCTTTTGGAGTTGTGTGGGGGGAGAGGGATCAGACCCTGGGAGTTCTCGAATATCAGGATCGTAGTATATACTCCCAGTTTGTCTCAAGTCAGCATCCGCAGAGATCCCAGCAGCATTAAGGGCTTTTCCCCAAGTTATATCGCAGTACTCTCGGCAAACCACGGCAAATTGCTCAGTAAGGCTAACTTGGGTCTCCTCCACCTCCAGCTTATATGCTGCCTGCCTTTCAGCCTCGATTGCCTCCTTGGCCAACTGAGCATCCTTCTCGGCCAATTGGGCAGTCTCCTTGGCTTTTTGAAGCTCAGCCCGAAGACCTTTCACCAACTCTTTCTCGGTCGCCAAATTAATCTCCGCCATATTCAGTTGCTTGCGTTGCTCTTCGGCCAGCTTCTCGGTAGTTTTAAGGCCAGCATCAAGGCTATTCCTCTGATTGGTTATGTCTTTTAACTACTCGGATAGATGAGCATAATCTTCCTTCAGACTGCCCAGAGATTTTTCTACCTCAGACCGAGAGTGGGCCTCTACTTGGGCTCCAATATAGGCCTTTTTTTTTCCACTCCTCGGCCACATAAACTTGCTGAGTAAGCTACACAGCAGAATGAAAAACTTCAATATAAAGCAAAGAAAAAGGATGAATGGAAAAGACTAGCATCTTAAATTGAGGAAGTGGATCAAGTCACTTACCATGGCTAAATCCCTTTTAAGGGATAAGAAGAGTTCATACTGGTTGAAGCGCTTGTATGACTCCATGTCTCATGGGAGGAGCAGGGGTTGCTCTAGGGCCTCAGCAACGAGACCTGCTTTCCCTCCACTATAATTTCTGAGGGAGGCCTCCCAGGGGATAGGAGCACCATCCAACTCCAGCCTAGGAGACCATGTGCGAGGTCTTCGGCGCACATCTCCTATGAGAGAGTCATCTCGGCTCTCGGCAGACAAACCCCTTTTACTCCGGTGGTCTTTGACCACTTTCTGTTGCTTGATTCCTTTTGGAGGCGCCACCTCCCTTTCTTCATTATCGGTGAGGGGCTTCTTCTTCTTCGGATCTGGCAATTGCTTTGAGCCGACATTCGAAAAAACCTGAGGAGGTGGTAGAGGAAGACTAACCACTGGCCGAGACGTACCAATCTCTTTGGGCCCAGCTTTTGTATTTCTATTCTTCATCAAGTCCCTTAGGTTTACCATGTCTTCTTCTGAAGAATTGTCTGGTACGTCTATTCTCTCTGGGAGAACACTGGATTGCCTATCAGTCTCTTCCTCAGCGTCTAAAACCTGAACCCCTTCTGAAGCTTCTCCTTCAAACTTGAACTTATCAATCTGCTCGTCAAGCAAAAGGGTTGAAGAAGCAACTTTTTCACCTACTGCTACTGGTTCGAGGGGAACATGTTGAATTGGCTGGAGGAGCAATGACACACCCTGTGGATTTGGATGTGGCATGGGGGGAAGATCAAATGGAGCTAAAAAGTCTTTCCGAGTAACGTCTATGCGGTTGATGCGATAATCTCCCTGTCTTATCGCGTTGCCGATCGACTAAAAATCGGTCGATTTTGGCTCGTAACCAAGAATAAGAGGAACCAATCGGAGTTTCCCGTCTTCACTTACAAAAATTTCTGATCGTAATAAATAATTGAGCACAGCAACGTTTGTGAGGTTGAGCCGAGGAGAAACGTGTTCTTTATCTGTTAACATCACAACAGAACTCAGTTAGAAACTTGAAAATAATGATACAAAGAGAAGACAAAATTGTCAAAAAACGGAGATCCCAAATCTACTGTTAGTAAACCTAAGTTTATGATGTCCCACCTAGCTCTCCTAGTTGGGTTGGGCAATGAAGACCGTCATGCCATGCGCCCGAGACGATTAGATAGTCATCTTTCATCCCTTTGTTAAATCTGGAAAGGCAAGAGACGAGCCTAACAACGTCAGATCGAGATTTAAGATAATATCCCACTTCTTTCTGGCTATGACACTCGTACATATGTACCACGTCGAGCCAGGTGAGTCCCAATCCTAGATGACGGTTCAAATCATCAACTGCTTCTAAGATTCTAAAGACGTTGGGCGCACATTATTCAGGACTAAGCCTATGGTTTCAGACGTAATTACTGGTGATGGGGCCTATAGGGATAGTCATCCCCCCTTCTAGAAAGGCGATGATTGGGATTATAACTTCGCCCACCCTCCGATTTGTTAACAGCTTTTCTGGAGGACAATATCTCAAACCCACATCCTGAGGTATGCGATATGTTGCCCTAAATTCCTCCATCTGGGCGGGGCTATCCACCATATACTGAAATCTACCCATCTCAGTTAAACAAAAAGAAGGAAACACTAAATGCAGTGACTAGGGGGTGACTAATCGAAGGCCGAGGAAGCTGGCCGAAGAGAAGATGAAAGGTTTGAATAAAAAACTTACACAAACTAAATCGGAGAATGATCTTTAAACTCGTGGAGAGATTCTTACAGATTCTAGGAAGAACTAGAATTGATGATTGGAAGACCTTGGTGGATTTGAATGCTCGGGTTTGCTGGATAATCTGAGAATCTGTAAAGTAAAGGAGAAATCACCTCTTTCGAGGCTTTATATAGGGAAAAACGAAGGGGCGGAAGTCATCCCGCCCAAATTATAAGGAAGAACCACGTCCGTTGGATCAATAGTCCACCGTTGGATACCAGAGACAAAACGCCGCCTAGAGTAATTAATAGCGCTTTGGGAATACTGAAACGACAACAACAATGATGAAATGCCTACATCTATGCTCACACACGTGTAAGTTCAGATATTTGTGTGTTTTAAGCTTTTATTTCGTGACAAGTCAAAATCCTATTTTTTCTTCTCGGATGCAAGGGAAAAATTAAAATTTTGAGGGGCTATTGTGGGGGGTAAAAGCCCAACCTTATGTATTGGGCCTAGGACCCTATTTGAAGATTACTGTGTGTCCGAAGAGAAGAAAGTGGTTGAGAAGGAGTCCATGTGGAAGAAATATACCTAGAAATGAATGAGGAGTATAGTCCAAAGAGATCACCAGTGGTCCGAAGAGGTCATTATCCTCGGATACAAAGAGTCTTGGTCAAACAGATACCTGGGAGGTTCAAGTAATCTTTCTAACGATTTCAATGATAAGGATAGGCTTCAGGCACGTATAGAGATGATAGGAACGGAGAAATATCTAGAAGACAAGCTGCAACCACCACATTAAATTCAATGCAGCTACTTTTCTGGCCGCATTAATGTGGAGAAGACCCCTGAATAGTACAATCTCAGCTACCACCACTCACAGAGAGCTAAAGAAAATACCTGACGGGACATGTACTCAAGTGGATGCTTAGATAAAGAAAAAGTGGACGGTGAAGATGATGGGGAAGGGTGCTATATAAAGAGAAGAGGCCTCTGATAATTTTGGGGGGGGGGGGGGAGACAGAAAGAAAAAGAGGAAGAGAACAATTTTACTGTAGCTCTAAGAACTGTGTTCACCTTTCATTCAATACACCTCTTCGGACATCAATTCGTTTAGCTTTCAAGTGTGTTTTTACGTTAGTTCACCCTTTAATACCATAGTTAACTATTGTTTAATTCACAATCAACCCAGCCCTTTCACCCGCTTTCTACAAATTCATTATTTTGGGTTCATTGGGCTCATAATCCAAACTTTTTGGGCTTGGGCTACAAAAACTGACCCCACAGTTTCAAAATCCAACTTTTTTTTAGGGACTTTCAAAATCCAACTTAATAGTAAAAAAACAAAATAATAATGATAAACAAAAGCCAAAAACATCAAAATTTAAAAAAACAATCATATATTAATATTCACGTTGGGGAGAGGCAATGAGTCAGAAACTTTCAAACTCATTTTTGTCATTTCCAAGACTTTGTCATGTTACACGTGCTAGGCTTACCAAACTAAAAAGCAAAAATAAAGTTGAAAGAAGTCAACTACTTAAACTGAAGGCTGGAGACCATGAAGAACGAAAGAAGAAGCAGTGAGGAAACAAAGAAGAAGAAGGAGTTGCGTCGTCTGCGATGTGTTAGGTGTTTTGTTTTGTTTTTTTTTTTTTTTTTTTTAAGAGCTTGGCCTGAGCCGTATGACCCGCTCTCTGTTTTCTTGGCTCTCTGTTTTCTTTTTCTCTCTCGCAATTTGTTTTGTATTTTTTATATTTAAATTCTTTGTGGACTGAGATCTATTTTCCGGCCAAATATAGTAAAAAAAAGGAACCGTGTGAACCTCTAAAACCGGCCACACTTCTCAGAACCGTACGGTTTGACCGCGGTTCGAGCGGTTTCATGCATTTTTCACATAGAGAGGTTCTTAGAGTTAAAAGAACCAGAATGATGAGGGGTTCACGGTTAACTGAGTCGGACCGTACAGTTCGGGCCGGGTCTTTTTACATAGAGAGGTTCTTAGAGTTAAAAGAACCAGAATGATAAGGGGTTCACTGTTAACTGGGTCGGACCGTACAGTTCGGTCCGGGTCTGAGAACCTTGCTGCACATGCGATACTAATGCACAAATAAATTCAATATTTTGATGTTTTAAATAGTTGATTTTTTTCAAAACATGGCTTGCACATATTTTTCTTCTATTCTACATATTTTTCTTCATTGATTTGGTCATATTTATTTTTTTCCACCTTTTAGTTTTTACCTTATCCCCTCAGCTAGCTAGTTATTTCTTCCCATTTTCCCCCAATTTATCACGCTTGTCCCCATCAATTGGCACTATGATGTAAACCTCTGCTCTCAAATCTCTTTCTTCATAATAACTTTTCGTGTTTAATGGAGAAAAACTTAGCAAGGACCATTGAAATTTTGGTGGCAAAGATTTCAAATTCAAACATATCTAGATCATCCTCTCTGCATCAGTGACATTGACAATAACTCCCCAACCTAGCGTATTATATATTATCCTTACGACATGACAAAGAAGACCAGTCTTGTTATACCAACTCCGCTACAGATTTACAAAAACATCTTGATTAGATGACAAATGCGAAAGGATGAAGGCAGAGGACTAAACTTATGGCTACAAACCAGCTCTGGATTACAAATCATGTTGAGGACCATTAGACCAACTGGGTACGCTCGAATAGTTTAGCCGCAGAAATGAAACTACGTTTACTTTACACCTTTTCTTTCATGCCTGGCTCCATTTATTCAGAACAGTTTGGCCGCAGAAATGAGACTACGTTTACACCTCTGCTTTTATGCTTGACTCCATTATTCAAAAAATGATAATAAGAACTAACTAGTGTCTTGACCTAATAATAAAAAATAATTATCATGGAACAAACACCAAACACTATAAATTTAAAATACTATCTATAAAAACAAAAAGATAGTAAAAAAAAATTGTAACAAGAGCAGCTTGGTAGTTGACAATTGATACAGTTTGAGGTTCAAGGTGATAATTTAAGTGACACTTTTCTTATTTAAATATCTATTAGTTAATTTTTACTTATAATATAAATTTTTGGCTAAAAAAATATTATTTTCATCTCTAAAGTTTGCATTCATTCTTTGTCCATAAAATTTTAAAAACTTCTCTTTTCACATCAAATTATTTAAAATTTTACACTTTCTCACTTAAAATTTTTTTTAAATCTCTTAACTATTGAAAAATAAATAAATAAAACTGTTTTTGCTCCTTCAATTTTGAAAGTTTAATTATAAAAATTAAATTTCATGTAAACTTCAAATATAAAAAAATATTTTAATAAAAACTAATAGTATAAAAATTTAGAATAAAAAACCTTTATTTAAATTATATAAATATGAAAAATATCACCTTAAATTGTAAAGATATTCAAAAATAAATAAAACTTACTATAATAACAAGTTGAGAAAAAATTTGTATCCCCACAATTCCTATAAAAATTAATGATGCCGAAAAAATCACCAGTGAGCCATGTGGTACTCGCACACTCGGAACAACACCTGCACAACAAGAAAAAAGAAAGACATTTACAAAGAGCACCAGTGTGGTGCCTACCAAATACCCTCCGAAGGTCAAGTTAGAATCTCTAACAACTCTAGAGTGCTAGAGAGGGTCAATTATGCGTACCTTGATTTGTGAGGGTATTGAGGCTTTTATAGTAGTCGAAGATTGACATCTTTTCCTTGGAGTCGAAGTCCTTTCCTTATAGGAATCCTCTTAAATAGTCCTAAACATGATGAGCAAGTCTTTTCCTTATAGAGAAGATCTTCATTGATGGGCGTAGCTTCTGGAATCCTCTTTGCACTATGATTCTATTTACCTTATGATTCTATTTACCTTATGATTCTATGGTGTGCGTAGCAAGTATTTTTCACCTAGGGTTTCTGGCTGCCACGTGGACAATTGATCCGTCTACGTTGTGTCTGTTTATAATGGATCAGTCCCTGACAGGTCTTGCACGTAACGAACTAGTCCTTCATCGGCCCATGGATGAGGAATCATCAGGCCCACTTCATGGGGATCCATCAAGCTATATTTTTCCTCTTCAGTTGCCCCCTCACCCCATGGGTTCGTCATCTTTGAACAAAAGGACCCGTGGGGTAACAGTTTAAGGCTGGGATGATGGTTCATCATCCTGAGGGTCGACGGTTTCAATACAAACTCCGTGATCTATGCTTATATCCTGACAGGTTGTCCAGAAGACATTTATGACTCATGACACGTGTCGTTCTTCCATTGGTTGTTGTCTCAGATCGAGGCGTCGCTTCGTCTCCCGTGCACTCCCTCTACAAATACTACTCGCTTCTCCTCTCATTTTTCTACTTTTCATAGAAATATATTGTCAGAGCACATCCGTCATCGTGGTCAGAGATCATTTCGTCCAGTTTCTACACCCGTCGTCAACACCTTTCATCCGTTCACTCATTAACTTGGTGAGTAATTCTTTCCCCCTTCTTCTTTGTAAATCTCTTTTACCTTTTGATACTCTTTATTTTCATTAGACTTTATGCCCCCGTCACCCTTTCTAAACCCGTCAGAGTCTTAGGTTTTGTCGTTACGTGTAGGCAATGTCTAGTGCATCAAGTAACCAGTCATTCATTCGTGACGGGGCGGATTAAGAAGAAGTATACCTATCAGGTCACAAAGACCAAGACAACCTAAGCGAGGAGAGGAGTTCGTCTTCCTTTTCCCCATCCTCAACAAATGAGGATATGGAGATGGCTGACCCAGAGGAGGGTTCTGATGATGGCGAAGAACAAATAGTTAAATCCGTCGTGGGTGCTGATGGACTTAAGGAGTTCATCATGCTACCAGAGTGGACGGTGAACGCTTTTATGTCCACCATCAAGGAGCCACACTTCAACACTCTTAGGGCCAATTACCAAATCCCAGACTACATCCCCATCCGTCTACCCTATAAGTCAGAAAAGTGCTACTATGAAGAGGTAGACGGTGTTGGAGTGTACGAACAGATGCTCAAGGCAGGCCTTAGGTTTCCTCTAAGCTCCCTCCACCGTGAACTCCTCAAATATCTAGGCTTGTCCGTCAGCCAAGTATCCCTGAATACCTGGAGGGTCTTTATAGCAATGGAGGTCTTGTACGGTGCCATGTCAAAAGGTAACAGAAGGCTGACGGTGCAAGAATTCTTTCATTGCTACCGTCTAAATGAAATAGACAAATCAAGGGGGATGTATAGTTTTGTGCCTAGGAGCCCCGTGTTGAAGGTTATATATGAAACTCTAGACTCTAATAGGGACTGGAAGAGCCGTTATTTCTCCCTAGAGGGCGACGAGTGGATGTGTCATCCAAGGGAGACGGAGCACATGCCCATCGACATGACTTGGGGCATATTAAATCCGTCTGGTATATATCTGTCTTATAATATGTAACCATTCAGTTTATTTAAAACTCTTCAGTGCTTTTAATGATTGTCTTCTTTTTTACAGTTCGACGGCGTCCACAGATTAATCTCAAGGAGTTTAACTTTCTTGAGAAAATTTTTGCCAAGTCCAAGCCAGAGGAACGTACTTGGGCCAAGCTAGTCAACCTTAACACCAATCACTGGTATTGTGACGGTCCTAAACCAACACCAGCAACAATCAAATACGAAGAGCGAATTCGCCAATGTAAGTCCGTCGTTCTCACCTCGTTTAAATAGTTTGTATTTTATCTTAACCTTACCCGTCTACCTTTACAGAGATGGACGATGCCAAGAGGAGGGCAGTGATTAGATTACAGGCTGCAAAAAGTAAGGAGGCCGGTGAAATACTCATGGGGACGGGCTCAAGCAAACCGTCAATCAAAAGGAAGCAGCCATCCAAAAGGGACCGTGCACCCAAAAAACCCAAGGTTCCTTTGGAGCCCGTCGTAGGGTTAATGGCTAAGGGTGTTAAGACGGTCACCCTAGCAAAGCATGGGGCCGGCAAAGGCCTAATGATTGGTTCGTCTGGTAGCCAAAAGAAGCCACCTGTCCTACTCCGCGAAGACTCCAAACATGCCTTGGAGAGGCTCTCGTCCATCATAACTACTGAAGATTATGAGGACTTGGGTAACCATTCGACAGAGCCTATGGGGGAGATGATTCTCTTTAGCATTGCCCAGGTAACTAATCCATTGTCTTCTCGTTCGTCTCTGTTTTTGTTTGAAATTAATTTATTCCCTTTTTCAGGCCATGGTCATGATGAAGGGGTTGATGGGATGGTGTCTTAATCATGAGACGACGATAGGCTGGGTACGTGATAAGCCAGGTTAATGGAGGTCGAGCTTATCGAATTAAAGAATTGGAAGGTGACGGCGGAGCAGAAACTCAAAGTGATAGAAGAGGCCAGGGATGAGTATTACAAGCTGACGGAGGGTCTAAAGAAAGTTCTGGAGGACAAAGAGAAGGAGATCCGTCAAGCTAAGGAAATCGCAGTGCGGGAGTATCGTGACTCCGATGCCCTTTCGTTTGTGCTAGGAGTTTCTTATAATGATGGTTTTGATGATGCTCTCCATTAGGTGAAGACCTTGTATCCAGATCTGGATGTGTCAACTGTCACCATCAATGTCCCGGAACAAACGTCCGTCCAACCTATCCAATCAAAATATACGGAGGAGCTTTTTGGCGAGGATCCCCCCATCCATGGTGCCCCTAGTGACCTGACTGTAGTTGAAAGCGATCCAAAACATGGTTAGGTCTGTCATAATGAGGAGAAGGAGGTCCCCGTTGCATACTAAAATTACTTATCATTTTTATTATTATTTTTCATTTATGTAAGAATATTTGGGGAACAATTTATGATTTCCCCGTCATATTTTTTGGGCTATGTAGACATTTCCCTTCGAGGGTTTTTATTGTTTCTGTTTAACTTTGCTTAGACCGTCCACTATAACGAATTTTGTTTGTGGAATGCATCCGTTTACTTTATTAAATATGATTTTGTATACGTCTGCTATTGGGTTTTTGTGTACTCCTTTTTAGGATTTGACAGGGTTTTTCCTCCATTCAATGACAGTCCGTCTATTTACAGTTTTGTCTTTTTTAATGATTGAGGCCGTTTACCTCGCGGACTGAGTTTTTTCAATTCCTTGATAGACTCCGTCTACCTTGTGGACCATAAATTCATCTATTCAACGAAAGACTCCATCCACATTGTAATCTTTTCGTAAAAGTTTGCATCCTATTTGGATGATCTGTCCAATGTGTGGACTTCTAGTTGATGCCCGTCCATTTTTGGATTTTTTATCCAATTTGTGGATTTAGATCATACCCATCCACTTTTGGACTTTGAACTTTCATCCCCTTGGGACAATCCGTCCATTTTGTGGACTTAGATTTTTCATCCTCTTGGGATGATCCGTCCATTTTGTGGACTTAGATTATACCCGTCCACTTTTGGACTTTAGAATTTAAGTAGAAAAAACATAGTCGTGTCTGAATATTCTTCTTATTAACTAAAAAAGAAAACCATGCGTTTGCTGAAAAGTACCTGCCCCCTTGGGTTTAAAAAGATACTTTTAGAAAAAATTGTTCAAAGTAAAAACTAGTAACTGTAGTAAAACTAAATAAACTGGGAAATTAGGGAACGTTGATGCTCTTCATATCGTCTTTATTGGTAATACTTCCGTAGGTGCTCCGTGTTCTATGGGTGCTGCAGCTTTCGTCTGTCAAGAGTCTCGAGGTAGTAAGTGACCTTTCTCTGCCATGATGCGATCCTGTAGGGTCCTTCCCAATTGGGGCCGAGCTTTCCTTGTGAAGGATCTCTAACTCTGCCCATTACCTTCTGTAGTACAAGATCTCCAATCTGAAAGTCTCTATGCTTGACATTAGAGTTGTAGTGTTTTGTCATAAGATTCTGATACCGCGCCAACCTCTGCTTTGTTGTTGCCCGGACTTCGTCCACGAGGTTGAGCTGAAGACACATGGCCTCTTCATTCTTATCCTCGTCGTAGTTCTCCACCCGATAATTTGTTAGTCCTACTTCCGCTGGGATGACTGCGTCACTTCCGTATGCTAGTCAAAGCAGCGTTTCTCTTGTGGGTGTTCTTGATATGGTGCGGTATGCCCATAGGACGCTTGGAAGTTCGTCAGGCCAAATGCCCTTTACCCCTTTGAGCCGAGTCTTGATGATCTTGAGTAAGGACCAGTTCGTGACTTTGACTTGCCCATTGGCCTGTGGGTGTGTGGGCGATGAGTAGTGATTTTTAATGCCTAGCTCCGAACATAAGTCCCTAAAGGTGTTGTTGTCAAATTGCTTTCTGTTATCAGAGACGAGCACTCTTGGTATCCCGTACCTGCAGATGATATTCCTCCATAGAAAGCTTCGAATGTTCTTCTCCGTGATAGTGGCTATGGCTTTTGCTTCAACCCATTTAGTGAAGTAGTCGATACCAACTACTAGAAATTTTAGTTGCCTTACCGCTGTCGGGAAGGGGCCCATAATATCTAGTCCCCATTGAGCGAATGGCCAAGGGGCCATCATGAGGGTCAGTTCTTCGGACGGTTGCCTAATGAAATTACTGAACCTTTGGCACTTATCGCAGGTCTTGACATAGACTTGTGCGTCTTTTAACATTGTAGGCCAATAGTACCCTGCTCGAATCAACTTGTGTGCTAAGGACCGAGCTCCCGAGTGGTTTCCACAGATACCCTCGTGGACTTCTCTCATCACGTAGTCTGCTTCCTCGTGGCTCAAACACCTCAGGTACGGTCGAGAGAATCCTCTTTTGCACAAGACGTCTTTGATTAGCACAAATCATGAGGCTTGGACTTTCAACTTCCTAGCAGCATCTTTCCCTTCTTGCAGCGTGCTAGATCTTAGGTATGCTATTAATGGCATAGTCCAATTGTTGTCAAAATTCACTTCCTGCACATTTGCTCTATCATCAATAAGTGAGGAGATTTGAACAAACGACAATACCTGTTCGGGGACAAGCATAAATTATGCAGAGGCTGCTTTTGCCAGATGGTCGGCACATTCGTTCTCCTCCCTTGGGATTTGAACGAATCCGACTTAGAGGCTGCCGATTCGATTGTTCACTTCTTCTAGGTACTTCTTCATCCTTTCATTTTTGCACTCGTAGACACCATTAATCTGACTTGTTATCACCTGGGAATCGCAATGTACAACAATGTTTTCAGCACCTGCTGCCTTTGCGAGGTCTAACCCTGCCACCAAGGCTTCATACTCGACCTCGTTGTTGGTCGTGAGGAAGTCCAGTCGGATCATACATTCGATTTTATCCTCCTTCGGGGTTTGCATCACCACACCAGCCCCTCCGGCTTATCTATTTGAAGATCCGTTCATGTGGATGCTCCATCGTGCTGGGATTTTTGCCCCCTTGCCTTCTAATTGAGTATATTCAGCAATGAAGTCTGCCATAACTTGCCCCTTTATCGCGGTTCGCAGGCGGTACTATATATCAAATTTGCTCAGCTCTATCACCTATAGGGCCATCCGTCCAGCAGCCTCAGGGCTGCTTATGGCTCTTTTTAGGGGCTGATCCATTAAGACTATAATGGTATGGGCCTGGAAGTACGGCTTGAGTTTTCGTGCTACAATTACTAGTGCGAAGGCTAACTTCTTCATTTTGGGGTACCTCTCTTCTGCCCTTCAGAATGCCCTACTTATAAAATAGATGGGTCATTGAGATCCTTCTTCCTCTCTTACTAAGGCCGCGCTGACCGTTGCTTGCGAAATTGCTAAGTAGAGGTAGAGTTCTTCTCTTGGTTTGGATGGGCTGAGTAGTGGTGGAGATGAAAGGTATTTCTTCAAGTCTTCAAATGCCTTATGGCACTCGTTCGTCTATTTGAACGATTTTCTCAGAGTGCGGAAGAATGGTAGACATTTGTCGGTCGCTTTTGAGACGAACCTGTTTAAGGTTGCAATTTTGCCATTCAAGTTTTGCACCTCTTTCACCGTCCTCGGCAGCTCTAACTCCATTATGACTCGTATCTTCTCTGGGCTAAACTCTATACCTCTTTGGGATACCATGAAGCCCAAGAATTTCCCTACCGTTACTCCGAACGTTCACTTGCTTGGATTCAGCTTCATGTTATATGACCAGAGGGTGTCGAACATTTCTTGGAGGTTATCTAAGTGGTCATTTTCGCGCAGGCTCTTCACCAACATGTCATCAACATAAACTTGTACGTTCCTCCTAATCTGGTGCGTGAACATTTTGTTCATTAGTCTCTGGTACGTCGCCCCCGTGTTCTTGAGCCTAAACGACATTACCTTGTAGCAAAAGAGTCCTTGGCTGGTGACAAAGGAAGTTTTCTCTTGATCCGCCTCCTTCATCTTGATTTGATTGTAGCCTGAAAAGGCATCCATGAAGCTCAGGAGCTGGTGTCTCACTGTCGAGTCTACCAAGGTGTCTATTCGAGGGAACGGATAGCTGTCCTTCGGGCACGCCCTGTTGAGGTCAGTGAAATCGACACACATTCGCCACTTCCCATTAGCCTTCTTGACCATAACTACATTTACTAACCAGTCGGGGTAGTATACTTCTCGAATGAAACCTGCTTCTAGTAGCTTTCTGACCTCTTCTGCTATTGCTTTATCTCGTTCCTGAGCGAACACTCGCTTTTTATGTCGGACGGGTGAGGATGCGGGGTTCACATTTAGCTTGTGAACCATGGCTGAGGGATCAATCCTGGGCATGTCTTCATGGCTCCATGCGAATACGTCTTGATTTATCCTGAGAAACGCCGTGAGGGATTAACGTATTGGCTGGCTGGCCAACGTCCCCATCCTAGTCATCCGTTCAGGCCTTGATTCATCGAGGGTTACCTCTTCCAATTCTTCAACCGACTCCGCTATGGTCCATTGCTCTTCTATACACATGGTCTGCTGGTGATCTTCAATCTCTAGCATGGCAATGTAGTAACTCACCAATCCCATAATTTGTAGGGAACTTGATCATTATGTGGTATGTTGATGTTGCTGCCTTCCATGAGTTAAGTGTGGGTCGTCCGAGGATAGCATTATAAGCGAACGAGCAGTCGACCACAAGGAATTTCACGTCCTTCGTGATCTGCTGAGGATAATCGCCCACCGTCACTGAGAGTGTGACCGCGCCTAATGGGAATACCCTTGTTCCTCTAAAATTGACCAGCAGAGCGTTTGTTGGTATCAATCGTGTTCTGTCAATCCCCATTTGCTGGAACGCTGGGTAGTATAGGATGTCTACCAAGCTGCCATTGTCGACCAACACCTAGTGCACATTGTAGTCGCCCACACGTATGCTGACAACAAGTGCGTCGTCGTGCGGGTGGTGAAGACGTCGTGCATCTTCCTCTGACAACGCGATGATGGGGCACTCTCTCCGCGCTATCTTTGGCACGGAGCCCGTTAGCTAGACATTCTGAACCATCCTAAGATAGGTCTTCTGAGCCTTTTTGGACGACCCAGTTGTCGCTATTCCTCCTACAATCATTCTTATGTCTCCGATGGGGGGTCTAAGACACTTATTATCCCGCCGAGTTGGCTGCTCTTGAGGAGGTGGATCCGCTTTCTCCTTTCTGACGAACTTCTGCAGTTTCCCTTGTCTGATGAGGGCTTTAATCTGTTGTTTCAAATCGTAACAATTGGTCGTGTCATGACCGTGGTCACGGTGGAAGCGGCAATACTTGTCTCTGGGTCGCTTGTTGGGTCTCCCTTCAGCTTTTCTGGAAAAGTTAGAGTTCCCTTGTCCTTGATTTGCATTAGGACTTGGTCTATCGGGGCAATTAATGGGGTGAAACTTGTAAATCTTCCTTCCGGGGGCTTAGGGCGTCTTTCATCCCTTCGGTCTCTTGTTCTTGGCATCTTCCACCCTCAGTCCTGCCGTACATCTTCCTGCCATTCCCTTTTCCTGGGTTTTTCCTCTCAAACGAATAGTGCGTCCTCAACATTCATATACTTGGTAGCCCTGTAGAGTACTTCCTGTTAGGACATATGTGGTTTCACTTGTTAGAGAACATATGTCATTCTTTTATGTAATTGGCTAATCCTTTGACAAAATGCACTTTACTTGTAATTTGGTAGATTTAGGATGTGTTGAAATACTTCAAGAAACTATGTTTCAAGATCAAGTGTGGAAGCCTTCAAGTCTGTCCAAGAAAACAAGCTGAAAGTGCTAAATTACTAAAGCTCGACAGCTAGTATGTGTCGAGGTTTAGAGAGTTGTTCCAACCCGTAAGCTCGACACCTGCTCGACGGATGCTCGACGGCTTCTATCTGTTGAGGTTTATAAAAATCAGAATTCTGATCTGATTTCTTGGAATCCGTGAATGTGTCTTTGGGCCTTCTTTTCTCATAACCCTAGACATATAAAAGGATTGTTTTAAGGGCCGTCAAAGAGTTCACAAGTTGCACAAGCATTGAGAAAACTCTGTTGAAGCAAACTGTGACTAGAGACGAAATTCTTGCCTAGTTCATCTCTACTGAAAAAGTTGCTGTGTATGTGCACATTTGGGTTGTGACCAAGTATCTTCTTGATCTTCATCGCATAGGATGAACTGAAGAACTTTGCAGCCAACCTCTTTTTCAAGTTGGTGTTGAAGTCGCGTGTTGGGATCCGCACATTGGTTAGTCACGTACTTAGGAGCCGTGCATCAAAAATGGGAAACTGTCACTACAGAACAAGTCCAACTAGGTATTGGGGTAAGGGTTCAACTGTAAGTTGGTAAAGTACTTGGGATTCCTTTACTTGTAATTGCTTGTTGTGATAATAGTGGAGTTTCGGGAGTGGTGACCTGAAAATCACCCAATGGGGTTTTTGCCGTCAGGTTTTCCCTATTCGTAAACAAATCACCGTGTCATTTAATTTTCGCTGCATATTTAGTTAATTGGTGATTTGTTTGTACTACCACGTGTTTACATGATAAATTGATTAATTAATAACTTGGCTAATTAATTAATTGATTTAATCACAAGGGGTCAATATGTTTTTGGCCTATCACTTCCGACATGGTTTTCGGGTCGTTTTTGTATAAAGAGAACAAGAACTTACCCTTCTGCAAACCATTCGTGAAGGCTGCTACAAGTATCTTCATCGATCAAAAGTGCTTCCTTATTGAAGCGGGTTATGTAGCATCTCAGCGTCTCGTCCTCTCACTACTTGATGCTCATTAAGCATGCTGTGGACTTCTTGTGCCTATGTCCCCCAATAAAGTGTAAAGTAAATTGAGCGCTTAGTTCCTTGAAAGTGCTGATGGAGTTCGGCGTCAGTCGACTGAACCATATCCTTGCGGGGCCCTTCAGCACTGTAGAGAAGGTCCTACACATGATTTCGTCTGCTACCCCTTGAAGGTGCATCAAGGTTTTGAAGGTCTCTAGGTGATCTAGAGGATCCTTGACTCCGTCGTAGCTTTCTATCTGTGTCATGCGAAACTTATGTGGTAGAGGAAAGGAATTGACAAGGGCAATGAACGCAGAGTCGGTCCGGTTGACTAGGTCTTCAAGATCGCTGGACACTCGTCCCTTAAGGGCGTTCATCATGACCTCCATTTGTTCCTTCATCACCTGCATCTCTGCCACAATAGGAGGTGGAGCCGTATCCATGAGGGATGTGAGGTTCATATTTTGCCGTTCTGGTCTGCTTGGGGCGTTGCTACCTTCAGGCCCCTCTAGATCTCTACACACGGCACTGGTACCTTCTTGGTCCTCCCTCTGATTGTTTGGTGCTGCGTTTTTCTGGTGCAACTATTCATCTAGGTCGTGGTTTTGCTTAGTGAGACACTCCACAACTGCGGCGAGAGTTTGGACCTATCTCTCGAGGATAGTTGTGAGTGGTTCCTCTCCTTGGATGTCGTTGGTAGTTGCCATCGAGCGAGTGAGCACCATGCAACTCTTTATCCGGGAAGCGATAATATGACTTATGACTTGCAAAGAATCTTTCCAATAGACGGCGCCAACTGATGATGCCGAAAAAATCACCAGTGAGCCACGTGGTACTCGCACACTCGAAACAACACTTGCACAACAAGAAAAAAGAAAGACCTTTACAGAGAGCACCGGTGTGGTGCCAGCCAAATACCCTCCGAAAGTCAAATTAGAATCTCTTACAGCTCCAGAGTGCTAGAGAGGGTCAATTATGCGTACCTTGATTTGTAAGGGTATTTGGGCTTTTATAGTAGTCGAAGATTCCTTGGGGTCGAAGTCCTTTCCTTATAGGAATCCTCTTAAATAGTCCTAAACGTGATGAGCAAGTCTTTTCCTTATAGAGAAGATCTTCATTGAGGGGCGCAGCTTCTGGAATCCTCTTTGCGCTATGATTCTATTTACTAAGGGATTCTATGGTGTGCGCCGCAAGTATTTCCCACTTTGGGTTTCTAGCTGCCACGTGGACAATTGATCCATCTACGTTGTGTCTGTTTATGATGGATCCGTCCCTAACAGGTCTTGCACACAACGGACCCATCTGTCATCGGCCCATGGATGAGGAATCATCAGGCCCACTTCATGGGGATCCGTCAAGCTATATTTTTCCTCTTCAAAAATATTTAAAGAAAACCTTCATAAAATCTTTAATCAACATGTCGTAGAACATAAAATTTTTGACAATTTTTTCTTTCGATAGGTTGACATTAAATATATATCAAACTTTTTCCTGCCTCGTTAATTCCGCAATTCATAGTGAAGCCCCCACCATCTGACTTTTACAAAAGCTAGTGGTCAATTTTAATTTAATTTTAACCTTGACAGGCACCGGCACTTTTAAATAATGGTAGTTAGGAATTTTTTTTTTTTTCTGAATAAATAATGGTAGTTGGTGTTAGGACATATGTGATTAACTTGTTAGGAACATATGTCACTATTTTATGTAATTGGCTAATCCTTTGACAAAACGCACTTTACTTGTATTTGGGTAGATCTAGGATGTGTTTAATACTTCAAAAAACTTTGTTTTAAGATCAAGTGTTGAAGCCATGCAAGTCTGCCCAAGATTCAAGTCTGAAAAGTACCTGTCATTAAAGCTCGACAGCTAGTCATCTATCGAGGTTTAAAGAGTTGTTCAGCCTCGTGGCTCGACAGCATCTCAACAGCAGCTCGATGGCTAGCTATCTGTCGAGGTTTATGAAAAACAGAATTTCAGATCTGTTTTGACTCTAATCCGTGATTATGTGTTTGGGCTTTCTTTTCTCACAACCCTAGACATATAAAAGGATTATTTTAAGGGCCGTCAAAGAGGACACAAGTTGCACAAGTGTTGAGCAAAGTTTGTTCAAGCAAATTGTGACCGAAGACAGAGTTTTGCCCTAATTCATCTCTTTTGAAGAAGTTGTTGTGTTTGTGCACTGTAGGGTTTTATGACCAAGCATCTTCTTGATCTTCATCGTCTGGATGAACTAAAAAACTTTGCAGCCAACAACCTTCTCTAGTTGGTGATTGAAGTCGCGCACTGGGATCCGCGCAATTGGTTAGTCACGTATTGGGAGCCGTGCATCAAAAGGAGAAATTTTCACTACAGAACAAGTCTAATTGGGTATTGGGGTAAGGGTTCAACTGTAGGTTGGTATAAGATACTGAGATTCCTTTACTTGTAACCGCTTGTTGTGATAATAGTGGAATTTCGAGAGTGGTAACCTTAAAATCACTCGGTGGGGTTTTTGCCGTGTTGGTTTTTCCCATTCGTAAACAAATCACCGTGTCAATTTAATTTCTGCTGCACTTAGTTTAATTGGTGATTTGTTTGTGCTACCACGCGTTTGTATGTTAATTTGATTAATTAATTCAATTGGCTAATTAATCAATTAATTTCATCACAAGGGGCCAATACATTTTTGGCCTATTAGTTGGGACAATTGACATTGACATTTCTGCATCAGTGACATTGACAACAACTCCCCACCTAGCGTATTATTATCCTTACGAAATGACAAAGAAGACCTATCTTGTTATACCAACTCCGCTACAGATTTGCAAAAATATCTTGATTAGATGACAAATGCTTAAGGATGAAGGCAGAGGACTAACTCAGTGGAGTTAGCCGAGTGGTTGGGCACTCGGTCTTAAAGTGGTTATCTTGAGTTTGACTAGGAGCTTCCTAGTTCAAGTTCAGGTACCAACACTTTGAAAAAACTCCCTGAGCCAGCAATTTACCCCGCTATGGACTCACCCGTCGCGAACAGTGATTAGTCCCTTATTGAAAGGTTTGAGGAAAAAAAAAAAGGCAAAGGACTAAAATTATGGCTACAAAGCAGCTCTAGATTTTTAGAGAGTTGAGGACCATTAGACGAACTGGGTACGCTCGAGTAGTTTAGCTGCAGAAATGAGACTAGTTTACAGCTTTGCTTTCAAGCCCGACTCTATTATTCAAAAATGATAAAAATAATTAATTAGTATTTTGACCTAATAATAAGAAGTAATTATCATAGAACGAACACCAAATACTATAAATTCAAAATATTATCTATAAAAACAAAATATGATAGTAAAAATCATTGTAACAAGAGACAACTTGATAGTTGACAGTTGATACAGTTTGAGGTTCAAGGTGATAATTTTGAGTAACACTTTTCTTATTTAAATATCCATTAGATAGTTATTATTTATAATATTTAAAAAATATAAATTTTTGGCTAAAAATATTGTTTTCATCTCTAAAGTTTGCATTTATTTTTTGTCCATAAAATTTTATAAAATACGATTTTCAGATCTAAATTAATTAAAATTTTTCACATTTTCCCTTAATTTTTTTTTTTAATCTCTTAACTATTGAAATTTTTTTTTAAAAAAAATTCTGCTCCTTCAATTTTCAATATTTAACGATAAAAATGAATTTCATGTAAAATTCAAATATTATAAAAAATTTTAATAAAAAATAATATTATAAAAATTTTAAAAAACAACTTTATTTAAATGATATTAAATATGAAAAATCTCATTTTAAATTGTAAAGATATTCAAAAATAGTAAAACTTATTATAATAACAAGTTGAGAAAAAATTTGTATCCCTACATTTCCTATAAAAATATTTAAAGAAAACTCTCATAAACTCATCAATCAACATGTCTTAGAACATAAAATTTTTTACAATTTTTTCTTTTTATATGTTGACATTAAGGGTCTGTTTGGTTGGAGGAGTAGAAAAGTGGAATGATAGAAAATTAATAGGAGGATGGAAAAGTGGGAGAATAGAAAAAATTTAGTTTTCCCTCATATGTGTTTGGTTGGAGGGGTAGAAAAGTGGGAGGGTGGAGAACTCTTTTGTTTGGTTGAAAAGAAAAGTGAGAGAATAGAAAATGTAGTTTATATAAATTGACTATTATAGCCTTGTTACATAATATGTAAGAAATATATTTATTTGTACTTACTAAATAATATAAAATTTACCACATTATACATATAAATTTATATTATTATTTTTATTATTAAAATGTAAAAATTACAATAGTGTACATATAAATTTAACTGGGAAAAAGATTTTGTAACTAGGGTATTCCTATATTCACTATTCAACTAGTGAATATAATGTGGGCAACAAATAAGCTAAGCAATTTAACTGGGCAAAACTTATAAATCAAAACTTGCACTAATAATTTAATTGGGCAACTGGGCAAATTAACTTGCATTGATTTATATAAATCAAAACTTGCACTAAAACTTGTATAAATCAAAACTTGCACTAATAATTTAACTGGGCAATTGGGCAACAAAAACGTGGTCAATAAATTTACACTCATTAAATAAGATGAATAAAGTGAGGGGTATGTGAGATGAATAAGCTAAGCAATTTAACTGGGCAAAACTTATAAATCAAAACTTGCACTAATAATTTAATTGGGCAATTGGGCAAATCAACTTGCACTAAAACTTGCACTGATTTATATAAATCAAAACTTGCACTAATAATTTATCTGGGCAAATCAACTTGCACTAAAACTTGTATAAGTCAAAACTTGCACTAATAATTTAACTGGGCAATTGGAAAACAAAAACGTGGGCAGCAAAAATGTGGTCAGCAAATTTACACTCATTAAATAAGATGAATAAAGTGAGGGGTATGTGAGATGAATAAGCTAAGCAATTTAACTGGGCAAAACTTATAAATCAAAACTTGCACTAATAATTTAATTGGGCAATTGGGCAAATCAACTTGCACTAAAACTTGCACTGATTTATATAAATCAAAACTTGCACTAATAATTTATCTGGGCAAATGAACTTGCACTAAAACTTGTGTAAGTCAAAACTTGCACTAATAATTTAACTGGGCAATTGGGCAACAAAAACGTGGGTAGCAAAAATGTGGTCAGCAAATTTACACTCATTAAATAAGATGAATAAAATGACGGGTATGTGAGATGAATAAGCTAAGCAATTTAACTGGGCAAAACTTATAAATCAAAACTTCTACTAATAATTTAATTGGGCAATTGGGCAAATCAACTTGCACTAAAACTTGCACTAATTTATATAAATCAAAACTTGCACTAATAATTTAACTGGGCAAATCAACTTGCACTAAAACTTGTATAAATCAAAACATGCACTAATAATTTAACTGGGCAATTGGGCAACAAAAACATGGGCAGCAAAAACATGGTCAATAAATTTACACTCATTAAATAAGATGAATAAAGTGAGGGGTATGTGAGATGAATCGGCTAAGCAATTTAACTGGGCAAAACTTATAAATCAAAACTTGCACTAATAATTTAATTGGGCAATTGGGCAAATCAACTTGCACTAAAACTTGCACTGATTTATATAAATCAAAACTTGCACTAATAATTTATCTGGGCAAATCAACTTGCACTAAAACTTGTATAAGTCAAAACTTGCACTAATAAATTAACTGGGCAATTGGGAAACAAAAACGTGGGCAGCAAAAATGTGGTCAGCAAATTTACACTCATTAAATAAGATGAATAAAGTGAGGGGTATGTGAGATGAATAAGCTAAGCAATTTAACTGGGCAAAACTTATAAATCAAAACTTGCACTAATAATTTAATTGGGCAATTGGGCAAATCAACTTGCACTAAAACTTGCACTGATTTATATAAATCAAAACTTGCACTAATAATTTATCTGGGCAAATGAACTTGCACTAAAACTTGTATAAGTCAAAACTTGCACTAATAATTTAACTGGGCAATTGGGCAACAAAAACGTGGGTAGCAAAAATGTGGTCAGCAAATTTACACTCATTAAATAAGATGAATAAAATGAGGGGTATGTGAGATGAATAAGCTAAGCAATTTAACTGGGCAAAACTTATAAATCAAAACTTGCACTAATAATTTAATTGGGCAATTGGGCAAATCAACTTGCACTAAAACTTGCACTAATTTATATAAATCAAAACTTGCACTAATAATTTAACTGGGCAAATCAACTTGCACTAAAACTTGTATAAATCAAAACATGCACTAATAATTTAACTGGGCAATTGGGCAACAAAAACATGGGCAGCAAAAACGTGGTCAATAAATTTATACTCATTAAATAAGATGAATAAAGTGAGGGGTATGTGAGATGAATAAGCTAAGCAATTTAACTGGGCAAAACTTATAAATCAAAACTTGCACTAATAATTTAATTCGGCAATTGGGCAAATCAACTTGCACTGATTTATATAAATCAAAAATTGCACTAATAATTTAACTAGGGAAATCAACTTGCACTAAAACTTGTATAAATCAAAACATGCACTAATAATTTAACTGGGCAATTGGGCGACAAAAACGTGGGCAGCAAATTTATACTCATTAAATAAGATAAATAAAGTGAGGGGTAGGTGAGATGAATAAAGTGAGGGTACCTGTATAAAGTACATCATTCAGCATTTTTTCCTCCCAAATTGGGAGGATAAAAAAATGTGGGCCTGGAGGGAAAATTTTCCTCCCCATTTTCTGTCTCTCTTGTTTTCTCTCCTGAACCAAACAGTGAAAAATGTCATTTTTCACTCTATTTTCCTCTCCCTTTCTTCCATCATCCCTGTTTTCACCCCAACCAAACATACCCTAAATATATATCTAACTTTTTCATGCCGTATTAACTCCGCTGTTCGTAGTCAACCCCCACCATGCGACTTTTACAAAAGCTAGTGGTCCATTTTAATTTAATTTTAACTTTGACTGGCACCAGCACTTTTAGATGACGGTCGTTGGGACGGTTGTAATGCCTAATATCATCTCGTTATTTTCACTCTGAAATCGTGTTTGGTTAGAGGTAGAGTAAGGCAATCAATTTTGACCCTCCTTGTTTTTTTCAAAATTGTTCCCTCTCCCTCTCTTTTATTTTTAAAATTTCTAAATAATGAGTGAATATTTGAGGTAATGGCCCTCCTCAAAATTTTTTTTTCAAGTATAAATACTCATTTAGTGTTAGTGAATCATTATTTTTTTTCTTTTATTATTCATTATACATATCTCAATAATTTTAGGAACATTCAAAACATATTTTTATAAAAATATTAGTCACTTACCTTGCAATGCACACAAAAAAGTTTAACAAAATATAAATTTTTTTTCTCTTATTTAATATTTGTCAAATACAAAATATTATAACTTTATTATGTGGAGTTAACAAACTAAAATGTCACAAATTACAAAAAATCAATTTAAATATTTATTCATAAAGTGATTGTTACCCACCAATTATATTCATTTTCATATTAAAAAACTTTTTTTAAAAGTAATTCAAATATTCATTTATAATGTGATTGAAGTCTACAAATCGTATTCATTTTCATATTAATTTTTTTAAGAAGAAAACCCATACTCACATAAAAGAGAGGGAAATGTGATTTCACATAAAGATACACCACAAATTTCACTAAAAAGTCTTGGTAACTTTTAAGGAATGATGAGTCAAGTTATACTTCATACAACATATTTTTTTAAGCAATGTGGGAGAAACAAACACATGCACAAATATCATTGGTTATATATATATATATATATCTATATATATCCTTAAAAAACGGTACTTTTCTTCCAAAAACAATCTCATTTTCATTTGCATTAATTTAGAGAGTTGTGGGGCTTAGGAAGACAATAATATTTTTTCTTTCCACTATATAGAAAGAGAAGATGTTATGGGTTTTATGGTTAAAAGTTTGGAACATGTTCTTTGCTATCTATTAAAAAAAAAAAAAATTTGTCATTTAGTTTTTGTTATTATTATTATTTTTTATACTATATAGAATATGTTAAGATGTATAAAAATAACATTTATTATTTAATTTATCTTTGACCAACAGTTTGCCGCAAAAATGAGAATATATATATATATATATATATATATATATAATTGAATTAATAAAATTAGAACATTTACACCGTTAATTCTTTCATGCTGGGTTCCATTAAAAAATGATAGTAATAACTATTGTAACAAATATTATCGAGTTGATACCAATTTGGGATATTTACATTCCCCTATCTTGAGGTTTGGGGGAATGATGACACATATTTTATTTTGGATTGATATGTTATAATTTTTTTTAAATTTGTTTTGCAAATAATATTGGCAACTTATTTATATCGATTTATGTAAAAAAGAAAAAGAAAAAGAAGCAATTAGTAGAAATGTGTTGTGGCAAACAATTTTTTTTTTTTTTTGGAATACCGTGTTATGGTAAAATATACGATAATAATAATAATAATAATAATAATGGTCTATTGTAATTTACCACAATTATAAGAGCTAAAAAATACTGACAAAAAAATAAAATGATGTATTGTAATTTGTCACTGTTAAGTATTGATAATTACAATATCCACCCTTAACTAATACAAATGACACCATGAAAGTACCCTGGTGAAGGACTTATTGTGTTGGGATGTGACATAAACTTGGAAGTCTCATATTTATTTCACCACATCATAGGTCTATGAAATTTTCAAGGTGTCTCGTAAACATGGAATATGAAATAGTCTAATTTAAAGCCAGGACAACACTTCCATAAATAAATAAATAAATAAATATATATATATATATAATAAAATGGTGAAGGTGAATCTAGATACAAATTCAAAAATAAAAATAAAAAAACAAACAAAATAAAATAAAATTTTCATTAAATTGATAAAAATAAGACTCGGCTGCAAAGTTTTCATTATAAAAAGCTGGATTTTACCAATGTATGCCCTTAAAAGTTAGACAAAAATTGCTACGTTTGAATCTAATTGCAAACTTTACAATTGTGAAAAGTTAAAAACCTTATAACTTAACTCGCATATGGTGATATTTCTAACTAAGAAATTTCACTCTCCCACCATTTAAAAAAAAAAAAAAAAAAAAAAAGGTGGGAAAGTGTCCTTTACACTTTTTCAGTATGCTTCCTGAATATTACCCTCAAGTTATTCTTGCAATTTTGGAGTGGGTCCGAACACTGAAATTCTTGCACCAATTTTCTCCTTTCCCGTGCTATATATTTGCTTGTTCTTAAGGTGCTACACAGCCAAATCAGCCCTCTCTCTGGACAACATACGCAATTGCTTGTTTGAAGCTAATCTTTTCCCTTCAAAATAAAATCACCAGAACGTTTAGCTAAACAAAGTTCCTTCAACCATAGTGCACGGGGCTTTTGCAACTGAGTGCGGCTCCATCTTCATCTTTTTCCATGCACGCTTTTATTCTTCTTTGGTGCCTGGGCATATTTGTCACCTCAGTGGTCAGCGGGAATAATGAGACGGACCGTTTGGCATTGCTTGAGTTCAAAGCTAAGATAATCTATGATCCTCTAAGGGTTATGAGCTCTTGGAATGACAGCATCCACTTTTGTCAATGGCAAGGGGTTACATGTGGCCGCCGACACCAAAGGGTCACCGTATTGAACTTGCAATCTCTAAAACTGGTAGGCTCTATATCTCCATATGTTGGGAATTTAAGTTTTTTAAGGTATCTACGCCTACAAAACAACACACTTCATAAAGAAATCCCTCCAGAAATTGGTCATTTGACTAGATTGCAAGTCTTACAACTGTACAATAACAAAATACAGGGGGAAATTCCAAGCAATTTATCTGGTTGCAACAACCTTCTCGCCCTTAGTGTTGGTAATAACCAATTGGTAGGAGAAATTCCTACTACGCTTACCTCCTTGACAAAGCTCCAATTATTGGCTATTCATAAGAATAATCTTACAGGAACTGTCTCACCTTTTTTCGGGAACTTATCATTTTTAAAAGCATTTTCTGCATATTATAATAATTTGGGTGGGAGTATCCCTAATTCTTTTGGTCAATTGATGAAACTTTTAAAAATTAGTGTGGAGGTTAATAGGCTTTCTGGAACCATTCCTCGCTCAATGTACAATCTCTCTTCTTTATTGACTTTTGCTGTAGCTGGAAATCAAATCCAGGGGTCTCTTCCATTCGACATTGGTATCACTCTACCAAATATCGAAGTATTTATCTTTGCTGCCAACCAATTTACTGGATCTATCCCTGTTTCAATATCTAATGCCACAAATCTAAACACATTTGAAATGGGAGATAATAAACTAAGTGGAAAAGTTCCTTCTTTTGAGAAGCTAAATAGATTGACATCTTTAATCCTTACCTCCAACCATCTTGGAAGTGGGGAACCAGATGACTTGAGTTTTCTCTTTTCTTTAACAAATACCACTTATCTCACCGATTTGCATATAAATGTCAACAACTTTGGGGGAGAGTTGCCCAAGTGCATTGGCAATTTCTCAACTACTCTTACACAATTGCTTCTAGCAAATAATAAAATATCTGGAAAGATTCCTACTGAATTAGGAAATTTGATCAATTTAGAGAGACTCAAAATGCAGCAGAACAAATTCTCAGGTAATATTCCCCATGAAATTGGAAAGCTTCACAAGTTACAAGTTTTGACATTAAACACAAATAATTTCTATGGGAACATTCCATCTTCTATTGGAAATTTAACAATCTTGATACAATTGGAATTACACGAGAATAATCTTCAAGGCAACATCCCTCTTAGTCTAAGCAAGTGTCAAAATCTGTTTACTTTGAACCTTGCTAATAACAATCTCAATGGTTTGATATCCTCACAAGTCATTCATCTCTCATTCTCACTAGTTTTTCTAAATTTGGCTACCAACCAATTTACTGGTGTCCTTCCCATGGAAATAGGAAATTTTATAAATCTAGAACGATTGGATATTTCCAAAAACATGTTTTTTGGAAAAATTCCAACAAGTCTGGGAAGCTGCGTAAAGTTGGAATATCTATACATGGGAAAAAACCTCTTCCAAGGGATCATTCCTCCATCTTTAGAATCATTAAGAGGACTTCAAATTCTAGACCTTTCTGAAAATAATTTGTCTGGTGAAATTCCAAAATTTTTGGAGGTCTTTGTCTACTTGCAATTTTTGAATCTATCTTACAACCATTTTGAGGGAGAGGTACCAACCGGCGGAGTCTTCAAAAATGTGAACGAAACTTCGATAAAGGGAAATGGAAAGCTTTGTGGGGGTATACCTAAGTTTCAGCTTCCTAAATGCAAATACTTAAATTCCAAGAAGAGGAAGATGGCCCTTAACTTGAAGATAATAATCTCTACAGCTTCTGGGCTTTTTGGAGTAACTTTGATTTTGTTGCTTCTATTTCTTTATTCTTTACTAAAGAAAAGGAATGGAAGTACCTCAAGTGATTCAAATTTGAATGTATCTTACCAAAGTCTCTTAAATGCAACCAATGGATTCTCTTCTACTAATTTAATTGGTGTGGGTAGCTTTGGGTCCGTTTATAAAGGAATTCTTGATCAAGGTAGATATACGGTTGCCATCAAGGTGCTTAACCTTTTGCATCATGGAGCTTCCAAAAGTTTCGTGGCCGAGTGTGAAACTCTAAGAAACATCAGACATCGAAATCTTGTAAAGGTGCTGACAATATGTTCCAGTATTGATTATCAAGGTCATGATTTTAAAGCTTTGGTATATGAGTTCTTAGGAAATGGCAACCTAGATGAGTGGTTACATCCAACTCCAAGAATAGATGAGGCTGTTGAGGAACCAAGGAAATTGAGTCTTATCCAAAGACTAAATATCGCTATTGATGTTGCTAGTGCATTGGATTATCTTCATCATCATTGCCAGACGCCAATTGTTCATTGTGACCTCAAGCCAAGCAATATTCTTCTCGATGATGAAATGGTTGGACATGTAGGCGACTTTGGCTTGGCAAAATTCCTTCATGATGCTACCCAGGATTGTTCTACTAATCAATCAAGCTCCATTGGGGTTAGAGGAACAGTTGGTTATACTCCTCCAGGTAAATATATTTTACATTTCTTAAATTTAATTTTCTTTATTTTTCCCGTAGTTTTTTTTTTTACTATTAATTAATTCAAGCATGAAATAATAGATTCAATACAGATGTATTGTATCTAGAAGATAAAATTAGGACCGACGAAATACAATTTGATACCTGAGGTAATAATTTTAAGTGAGATTTTTAAAATAGTTAAATATCAATCAAATAATATCTCTTTAACTTTTTTTTAAATCAAAGTTTTTGCTTTTTTGACATGCAAATTACTAATTCAACTATTGTATTTAGGTATTGTGACGCCTCTTGCACAATTAATAATAATAAAATAACTTAATCAACACTCTCATATAAATTTTATTTTTGCGAAATAGTTTAGGATTTCAATTGAATTGGATTTCTATTACCTATATTTTTGCGGCCTTCTTGGAAGTGTGAGAAAAAAAAAATACAAAACCCACCTTTTTCCTCTTTTTTAAAATAATCTTTTGGAGCTTTTTTTATTTTTATTTTTATTATGTGGGCCTTCGGACTCTTTTATGAAATTTTATGAATATAGAACCTTATGCCTAGGCTTAAAGCTGACCCTATATAAAATGTGTCATAAGTCATAACAAATTTTCACTTCTCTTTTTTTCTTTCTTATTAAATGTCATTGAAAATAAACCTTTATTACTTGTGAGATTTTTATTCTTTCCCTTCTTTTTCTAGTACAAATATTTGCCTATCTTACAACATATGTTACATGAAATTGCAGAGTATGGTATGGGAAATGAAGTGTCACTATATGGTGACATCTATAGTTATGGCATACTATTGTTAGAGATGTTCACAGGAAAGAGACCTACTGATAGCATTTTTCAAGATAATTTAAACTTTCATGGCTTTGTCAAAGCAGCTTTGCCAGAACAAAAAATTGACATTATAGATCCTAATCTTCTTTGGGAAAGGCAAGAGGAAGAGACGAGGAGGATAAACAACACACAAAATGAGGATCAAAATGGAAGTTCCAAAATTCAAGAATGCTTGATTTTGATACTTGGAATTGGAGTTGCTTGTTCCACAGAATTTCCAAGAGAAAGGATGAACATCAGTACTGTTGTAGTTGAGCTTCATAAAATTCGAGAAAGCATTCTTAAAACAAGTATACGAAGACAACGAGTTCGTGCCACAGGTAAATTTTGATTTTTCATTGATATATATATATATATATATATAATTTGGTAATGTATCCACCCACACCATTAGATCTAATTAACTTAATAAATCCATTCCAAATGTTTAAGGGAATCATATAGCAATTAGAAAGCCACTGTCCATCTTGCAAAACTAAAAAGATAGAGATTTGGGTGATCTCCTTTTATTAGTTCATTCTACTATACATAGGATTGGGAATGAGTCCAACTACTCTTCCTCTTCTTCTCTTTTGTGTGTGTAAGAGAGAGATTTGGGTGATTTCCATTATTAAAGAGACATCACAAGAAATTGGCTTACGCCCCCTATTAATCTAGACAGAGATCCCTATAAAAGACATAAGCTTAAATTATCGGCACATATACTAAATTGCTGTGATAGACATGTAAATGCTACAAATTTTAGCTAATTAATTTGTTGGAAAAATCTTGCTTGTTTAAAATTTCAAATTAGTATGTAATCTCATGTGTGTGTGTATAATATTTTAAACTAAACATAATTAGATGCATATAACATTCTTAACTAAGTCTAAAAAACTTTCTCAAAAAAAAAAAAAAAAAAAAAAAAAACACTAAGTCTAAAAAAAGGGTATAGTTTATGGGGTAAAGTGTACATTCACATAGTTTAAGGGGGTAAATGTTTATTCTCAAAGTTTAGAGGTGTGTGTAAAAGGAGATATAATTTAGGGGGTAAAGTTTAATTTCTCCAAAATGTCTTGCAAGGATGTTACTTGGTAAGAGTATGGAAATAGTTCATTCTTGATTGATTCATTAAATTAATTTTTGTTATTGTGATACAATAAATTTATTTCACATTTACCTTTTTTGACTAAAGATATTAACATACAATTCTTAAGAACGTGGTATAAAAAAATTCATTGAAATTTACATTTGAACTAATATTAAGTTTTTGTAAGAAAATCTAGACTGTGTTTGTATATAGAACTATATATTTTAGCATTAAGTATTTATTATGATAGATATGTATGATATCTTCTAAGTAAATGGATTGCTAATTCCATAAATATTAAAGGGTAAATTACTCCACTCTCCATTGACGTTTATCGTAACGACACTCCTCACTTGAGATTTATATAAATGCAACAGCTAAGTTCATGCCTCCCAAACTATGATTTCACTAATAGAATATTTCATTTTAAAGATATATTCTTTTTCAAACTTGGAAAAATTGACACTCCTCTCCCTTGAGATATGTATTAGCTATTACATATATATAAACCTCAAGGAATGAGTGTCATAGTAGGTTTCAGTTAGCTCAACTGGTAAAGTCTCTGATAGTTGTATAAGAGATCTAGGGTTCAATCTCCGCCTACACCAAAAATTGATTAGTGTCTTAGTCTGATGATAAAGAGCTATCATCAAGAGCGGACGTCATAGGTTAAAACTCTCTAAAAAAAAATAAAAAAAAAAAGGAATGAGTGTCATACTGTCTTTTCATAAAATTTAAGGAAGGTGGCTGTAATTTAGTAAATATTAAATGAGTTTGGATCTCATAATTCTACAAATTAAATTTCTTGCATTTTAAATTTTCTTAAAGGTAAAAAAAAATAAAAAAACACAAAACACAAAACACAAAAATTTTGATACTTAATTTACCAATTAAATTGTAGCCTTGTTGGTAATGGCTTAATGAATATCTTTTAAATTGTAGGGGAACAGCTCAGTCGCAAGTCACTACAACGTCATTTTTAAAAATTCAAAGCTTTTTATTATTCTAATTCATTGAAATTTATCATCCTTTACCACAGGTGCACAAGGTTGATGACTTATTATGAAGGTAGCTAGCATAGTTTGTCAAGTTTATGATATATTATATTGGAGCAAATAATTTGTGTAATTCAGCAATCATGTCTTTAATGTACTATTGTCGTTAATTCAGCAATCATATTTCTGGCTTGGCTCAAAGAACTGATGTATTTTCTCTCTGTGGCTTCAATAAAAATGCTTAGGCTTTAGATGCCTAAGAAATTTAGATCTGCCTCTATTTGAAGAGTTTCATTATTTAAATTAATTGGATTCATGGAAAATATGTTCCACTACAATTTGTTTCTATACTTTAGGCTAATTTAGCTAGTTTATCTTAATCTATTGGTCTATGTTTTCCCCCTCAAAAAAAAAAAAAAATATATATATATATATATATATATCACTGTTTTTTATCAAATATTATTAAAAAAATTAATTAAAAAAATCAATTAAAGATCTTTCTCGCAAAAAAATCTACAAAGTAATATGTGTGTGTGTTTTATTTTATTTATTTGAATATAGTTTGGGCTTGAGAAATTGGTTTTCCTTTTCCGTTAGTTCACTTTGTCCATCTAGCAAGGCCCCCATTTCGTCCTAAGCCATTTATCAGCCCATGATGGACTTCGTCTCCTCCGTATAGGGCTTGTGGTTTTACGCCCATTTTTCTAAGGCATTCATATTTTTTGAAAAGAATTTGGTCTTTTTATATAACCAAAAGAATTGTTATAATAATCACTTTCTCTCTCTCTTAGGTGTGTGTTTGTTTAAAAAAAAAAAATTGTTATAATAAGTATTTCAACTTTATTATGATTATTATCATTTTGGTGTATTAAGTGATTATTTTTTATCTATTTTTATTAAGTGAATAAATTTATTAAGAGATCTTATTTGAGATCCAATTAATTATCTCTCTCTCTCTCTCTCTCTCATAATATGATATAAGATTAAAATAAATTTAAAGTTCCAGAGATATATAATTTAATTTACCAAATGCACTATTGCAACTTCAATCAACAATAGAGTTATCCAGTAACCTCAACTAGTCCACCCTTGAATCATTTGCTCACTGATGGTTGAATGCAAGAGTCCTCATCTATGTTCCGTGATGAATGGAGCTTCGGTTGCTGATGGTTAAGTGCAACAAGAGATCGTAAGTGGTACTCTTGGCAAAGTGAGACTGGAGTATTATATAAATTGTCTCCTTCAAATCTTCAACTACTGAGCTAGACCAGCGTAAGTGGCCCTAATGCATTTCTCACGTTTAAAGTTTTTCTCACGTTTAATGTTTCATGTGGGTTTCTGCCAATCGCTTTTGGTGTTGTGACATGTTTTGGTAGAAGGCATTTAGCTTGCACATAATTGGTTGGGTTTCAATTAGCTCAATTACTAAAAACTTTTGTTCTCAAATAAGAGATCTACGGATCGATTCTTGTTTACACCAAAAACTAATTGGTGTCTTGGTTTAATGATAATAAGCTCTCATTAATTAGGAGCGAACAACATTAGTTGAAACCATAGACAACGCTAGATATCCCCCCCCCCTCCCCCCCCGCCAATTTTTTTTTTTAATATTAGTATATTAATAGGTACTAATTCTAGAAATTTTGTTCAATAAAATTACACTTTGCCCCCCGCTTAATAGTGCCATTGATTTAAGAGTAATGTTATAGTCACAAACTTTTCTACAATACTTTTACAAACTATTGAGGTAACAAATTCTTATTAGTTTGCACACTTACATCAATTTTTATTTACCAATTATCACTCACCACATTACCAATTTGTAAAAATTTTGTAAATTTAGCATTTTCCACCTTCTAAAGGCCATAAAAAAATTAATAGATTAAATTTAAAATAAAATATATAAATCCAAAAAAATTAGCTCAACAACAATAATTACCAATAGTAAAGTTTTTTTTTTTTTTTTTTAAATTTAAGCCAAATCAACCTATTTTACTCAAAATAAACAACCTAGTCCTCTAAAAAGTTTTAAACAAAATAATTCTTTCCTTATCCAGAATGCATGCAACAGATACCAAAAAAAAAAAAAATTCTTAGTGGTTAAGCAGTAGAGTCAAAAGGCCAAAGCCGCCGCACACAACAGGCAGCAAAACCGCCCCTCTAACTCCAAGTCCTGACTCCGTCCCTAGTTGAAACTATCTCTAATAAAAGCTTGCACATGACCATCAATAAAAATAAATAAATAAAATTGTTAGTAAATTTTACACAAAAATGGTGTCATTATATGTACTTAAGGGCGGCACTAGTTACCAGAACGATTGTATTTACCACATTTGAAATTGATAATTTTAAAACTTTAGGTACCAAATTAACAATTGATGCAAATTTTGAGGGACTAAATTGTATTTTAACCACAAAATAAAAAATGTGGGAATACGTTAGCTGAATGAGAAATAGACACTTGTGGAATTTTCATTCACAACCCCAAAAAAAAGTGGTGTGTCTTGATGTTTGTAATGGTTAAGATTCTCCATGGAAACATCTCAAATCCTAAGCGTGTGATAGTGATCTAACCAAGAGGATGAAGCCACAGAACTGATAGGCATGACTCATGAGCATGACCAAGAAGACCTTTCCTTGTTACACCAAGTCCTTGTTTGGTACATATTTACAAGAAATGACTTCCTCTTCTTTTTTATACAAGATAGAAATTCTGCTCTAGCCTATCTAAATGTATATGTGTGTGAAGTTCTCTCCTAAAGACTTAAACCCCGGCCCTTGGCCACACACCCCACAAGCACTTATACTTATGAAGTACTAGCCATCACGCCAAAAGCACGCAGTGGTTACAAGAAATGTCTTGATTACATGACATAGCACTCCAGTGATTTTCATTAGCTTTAGCTTTCTAGGAGCTATTAATCGTGCAGAAAACTTTTCCATCTTTGCTATCATGCTTCGCTTAATTCCGTAAAACAAGTAAAACTCAAAATTACTCTTTTAATCCCTGGAGGCTGGAGTTTCACCAATCATGAACTTTTTTTCCTTTAAAATTGTAAAGTTATGATTTACAACTATTTTGTGTTGGCTTTAATTACGAACCAAATTTGATTGTAATTTCTTCAATCATTTTTCCCTGTATGTATGTGAGTTTTTAATTGTAAGGGATGAGTGTGAGAAAGTGTGAAAACTCAAGCTTCAAAGGATGAACAAGTGGTTTTTGTGAGTGTTTCACGAGAAACTTATTTGCGAAAGAGCCATGTGTAAAGCACATGATTGGAAGATGAAAAGTCATGCCAGGCTAGAGGTTTTCGCGAGTGTCTTGCGGATAAGGCCAACCCGCGAAGGACTCGTGAAACTCTCGTTTGGCAAAAAGTTATTTTTTGTTTTACCAAGTCTTTACCCACACTATATATACCATCATTACCCATAAATTGTAATGAGTACTTTTTAGAGAGAAAACCCTAGAAGATACACTTGAAAGTTAGAGATTGTTACACCCACAATCATCTACATATTTCTTGTGGTTTTACTTAACTCCTACCTCTCCATCTCTACATCCTTAAGAGGTTGATAGCCCAAACACTTACCACATCCATTTTGAGTGTAAAGTGAGATTTTGGTGCTGTTGGGAAGCATTGGAATGAGCCATTCATTGGTGGATGAAATTGGGCTGAATTGCGGGATCCGGAAAGTTAGAGAAGACAAGGCTCCGAGAAGTTAGTTGGTAGTAAGAGCTTGGAGGGCTCAAGTACATGGTGTAGACTAGGCTTGGAGGGTCTTTTGTTATTTATGTACTCCAACTTTATTCTCTAGTAGATCGATTTCAACTTGGACGGTTGCAGAGAGGTGTTTCGCCGAGTTTTTAGGTTTCCTCTTCGATAACACGTTTCGGTATTATCTTGTATTTGCATCTCTCTTCCCTACTCTTAAAATTTCCTTATATTGTTGATAATGGATGAATATGGCTTAGGGTAGTGATAATGGTTGTTTGCGCTTCTTCACTCTTGTTCCGCACTTAGTATAAGTTAGAGTAAAAGCTATCTAGCCGTAATTTTATTTTAGGTATATAAACAAGCTCTTGTATATTTACACAAATTCGAGCTTTCAAAAATAAACCCTCGGTTTAAATCAATGAAAGTCCTACTTATGATCCGTCATTCATGAATGGTGCTATGTTTTCCATGCCCAAATTGCACACTTACAATTTACTGGTCCAAGTCAACCAATCCTAACTACCCATCATCGTAAAGATTGGTTCATGCTAGCTACATAATTGAGCCATTAAGGGTCAAGAGGTTTTAGAATTGCTAGTCTTCGCTTATTATGGAATAACGTTTTTGAGTAAATGACCCAAGGGAACAATGTAAGGACTGAGGACCATGAAGACCCATCCTTGTGGCAGGACAAATCCTTAACGAAGACAAACCAAGTTAAGGGTTGTGTAAAAACACACAAACTCTCCAAGAAAGCAAAGAACACTCAGAGAAAAAACAGAGAGATACAAAGCTGGAAAACTCAGATATTATTAACAAAAGAATTCAATACAATAATGAGTCTTTGATGCAAAATATATAACTAACAGTAGTGAGAGAAAGGAGAGAGAGAGCGCACGAGAAATACAAAATCAGTTACAAGGGGAAAGTGTAGTGACAAGGAGAAAGTGTAGTGACAGCAGAAGTTTTGACATCAATTTGTTAGGCAAAAGAACATCCAAAAGTTATCTCACAACAAATAGTAGGAACAAATAAAAGTAGAATGAAAAATAGATATAAATACACATAAGAGAAGAACACTAAAAGTTTACATGGTTCAACAATAACCTACAGTCGTGAGTAAGTGAATTCACTATATCGTTTTGATAATGAAGTGTTTACACACTCCCAAATAACATATATATATATATATATATATTTGTATTTATGTATATGTCTAGAACTCTCAAACTAATTCTAATTCTCTCCACATATTGGACCTTGATTTGGGCAAAAATCACAAAACTTTTTTTGATATTGTCTATTTATAAGGGTTTAATACCTATTCTTTGGTGGACAAAGACTCTTCGTTTACTTCTTAGACAAGGATAGGGAATAAACTTCTTGCTATATCAAGAAAATACAAAACAAATTAAAATAGGAACATGAGTCAAACTAATTAAATTTCATTTTATAAGCGTTCCACGTAACCCAAAGTAAGAGACAATCTCTACATGAATTCTACACCTTGACAAAATTTGTAGTGTACCCAAGTTCAACAAATTCCTCAAGTGTCAAAGAAAAGTTAATGAAAAATTCTCTACCTTTTTTTTTTTTTTTGACAAATGCCTCAAGTGTCAAATAAAAATTAGAGCCAACCAAAAAAGAAAAAAGAAAAAGACCGAAAAACAAAACAAAATATTGCATACACCCCAAGCTATCCTCCAAATGTACCAAGAAGCAACAAATACACCCAAAGATGGCGCCAACCCAAATTAGAGCTCATCCAAAAGAACAAAGTGTCTATCATCCCAAGTTCGGAGCCAAATGCACTTGAAGATGCTCAAACATGATACATATTGATCAAGTCCAATTTTCTAATGAAGAATATCTCCCTTATCAACAAATTACTTCTAAATTTTGGCCAAACACAAACAAGTGGGGAGCTACAAATTATTTGCTTCAATGTTATATATCATAAACTTGGCCTTCATAATAAGTCATCAGTCTTGTCCACCTGTGGTGAAGGAAGATAAAGTTTTTTGCCGAGTTCTTCGGTTTCCTCTTCGATAACACATTGGTGTGTTATCTTGTGTTTGCATTCTCTCTTCCCTTACTCTTGTGCTTTACTTTTATTGTTTGTTATTTATGTTTATGCACTAGAGTAGTATCAGTTGTTTGCGATTCATCTACTCTTGTTTCCGCACTTAGATAAGTTAAAGTAAAAGCAATCTAGTCGTAACTTTTTTTTGGGGGTCTAAACAGTTCTTGTATTTTCAACACAATTTCGAGCTTTCAATTGGTATCAGAGTGGGTACACTTATTTTGGTTTCATTACCTAAGTGTGATCCTTGACCCTGTGTGTGTTTTGCCATGGATAGTGTTTTATATGCTTCTGTGGATGTTTGTGAGTGTAACATGTCATGTGTTTGTGAAAATGCCTCTATGAGTGTTAATCCTCATAATTGTGATGACATGTTACTTGAATCTATGGGTGCTGTTGACAAACTCTTGAAGAAAAATGCTAAGAAGTTTCAAAAGAATTTGAGCAAGTTTATGTGTGAAAATGATGATTTGATTGCTAAACTCAATGAATCCAACAAATTGGTTGAAAAATATAAGAAACTTGCTGAAAATTCTCTTGAAAAGCTGAAAGAGTTTGAATGTTTGAATATTTGAATATGGACTTGGATGCTAAACTTGTTTTGTCTAACAAACTTGTTGATGAGCTAAAATGTGAAAATGAATCTCTTAAGATGCATGCCAAGTGTTTGATTGCTGAACCTGTTGCTAAAAAGGAAGATAATATATATTGCAATCATGTTGTGGTACCCGATATTGTGCCTATTGTGTGTTCTACCTCAAAGAACAAATTGGTGTACATTTCTCCACATAAAAGAAATAAAAAGGTGGAGAGAAAGGCTCTTAAGCCTAAGCCTCTATTTAGGTCTCATCCTAGGGAATTGAGTGGATCTAAGTTTGTTCCTACTTGCCACCATTGTGGTATGATTGGTCATATAAGACCTCAACGTCATAAGTTAAAGAGAGAACAAACCTATATTGCGAGATTCCTTCCCAAAAGGCCTAGTGGACCTAAACACATTGTTTGTCACAATTGTGGTGCCTTTGGTCACCTTAGACCACATTGCTTTAAGTTTCAAGCTCTTAAAAGAATTAAAAGAAAAGAAAAACTTGAGCTGTTTGGAAGTTGTGATATAAAAGATAAACCGAATTTGGGGAAAAATGGTAAGTTGTTGAAGAAAGTTTTTAATGTTCTTGCCTCCTTGTCTATGTGCATCTCCGGTTCTCATTCTTTCAACCCTCGTCTCACTTCTCATGAGACACTCATTCCAAACAATCATTTCGTTTGGATGAGGAAGGGTTCCTATGGTTGAGCTTTTGTACTTTTGGTCCTTGATATAATTCTTTTGATCTTTGTAGGACCCTTCATGCATTGAATGTCATATCTTCATGCATTTTGTACATCTTGCATTTATTTGTATGCATTGTTTTTGTTGTTGATCTTACTTTTGTGCTTTAGTTTTGGTGTAAGTAAAAAATCCAAAACCACATAAAAATGTGAAAAATACAAAACATTTGATCGTATATGTTTGAGCACATATCATATGTGAGTTTGGCCTAGTACCTTCGTACTAATGGCGTAGTGTATTTACGAGCTTAGCTTGTTTTTTATGCACATTTATCTGTGTGGAAGAAATCTTGAAAACTATGTGTGGTTGTTGTAAATAGATCTTCAAGCTTGTCATGATTGGTCAATAGTTTTGTTAGTCTTGATACTTGCATAGACTTAGGCCTATATATCTTCCCACTTTATTTTTATGTTTTTGCTTAAAGAGCTCACCAAATGTAAATCTCCAAATGAAAAGAGATATTGAGCTGCAAAAGCCTGTCCCACATACTAGTATTTGACTAGGAAAAAGAGAAAGCAACTTTTGTATTGAAATGTATGGTGCTCAAAAAGCCGAAGGCTCATTCTTAATATTGAAATATCAAAAATTTCAAGCACCAATCTCAAAATGAGATGTATTGTTAAAAAATGATCAAATATTGTGATTTGTATAAAAGCCAAATGAAAAGTTTCAAAGATTTGTAATCATTCTCTTATGGGAGGTCATATATGTTCATTTCTATAATTGAGATAGACCACTTGACTTAGTACCAGTTGTGTATGTCTTGATTGAATTGATCATTGAAGCTTCACTCTGTTCTAACGACTATTCCACAATTGATTCACACACACAACACACAAGACTTTGATTCAATTAATGCTTATCTCATTTGTGTGATTGTACATGTTCAAATGTGATGTGTGTGTGCTCAACCATATGTGGATCAAACCAAAAAGATTTTGTTCTTTTTGTTTGCTTTTGGAAGTGATTTGTATTACCTATATTTTTCAAAGTTTTTAAAGTGTTTTTGTGTGAAAAACATGTTTTCTGGGTATTTTCGTGACCTATTTTATGTATAGGCTCAACTGGGAGTTAAATGGTCCAATTTTAAAGGTTTTTCAACTTTGGACAGAGCGTTTTTCGACTGTTTCGCAACTAGCTCACTAGTAAGACTTACCAATGAAACTTTTCGCGAGTAACTTCGCAACTTAGCATCCCGCGAAAATTTGCAAATCAGCTTTTTAAAAGGCATTTCGTGAGACATTTGTTTTAAACTTCTCCCATCTTCTCCCAAACCCCTATTTTAATGCTTTAACGTCAAAACCCATCTAATTTCAAGTGTTTTACATTCCATAAACATCTCTAAGATAATCTTTAACTCTTTTTCATTGATTTTGATCCTTAGATTATGTTTTGGGGGTTTTATGTTCATAGTTGGGATTTTCTCAAATGAGAGATGGAAAACTTAATTTTTGTCAATCTTTTTTATTGGGTTTTGTTTTAAATGATGATTTGCTTTGGATGTTGGCCCCTTGTGGCAAAAATAACATGAATTTAGGCAAAATTTTCATATGTTCACGCATGCATTGTTTAACATATATGTATAGTGTGTGCACTCTAAGTGTTTGATAAAATGTCCAAATGACATTTTTTTCGTTGTTTTGGACTCCGATGAGTATCAAATTTTGGGGATCACCATAATTATTCATGTTTATCATGTTTTAATCATTGGTTGTGTGTTTTATACACCTTATCCCGTGAGTGCTTATTCATGCATTGGTCATACACCTCACATGCACACTAGATGCACCTTTGCTGCACACATTTGAACACTTGGCATGTTTTTGCATTCACTCATACTAGTAAGTCTTTTTAGACATTTTAGCACATATAACATATTCTTGTGTCTTTGTCATGCCTAGGTTTATATCATGTTTCATCATCCTTAGCATGTCATGTTCTTTATGCTTTGTAGCACTTTTTAAAAAAGATGTTTTATTTTGCATTTGAGCTTCATTTTCTCATTCATCTTGCACCCTTCATGCATCATCTTTTACCCTTGTTCATATCTTATTTTCTTTCCCTCCTTCCTTTTGCTTTATTTGTCTATTCGTGACAAAAAGGGGAAGATTTTTGTTGTCATTTCTATATGACTCATGTGCACATTCTTAGGGGGAGAAATTCTACCTCGTGCACATTCATAGAAGGAGAAAACCATAGAGGAGATGCATATACTAAGGGGGAGAAGACATTTTTTTAGAAAACCTTGATTTTCTTTATACTTGTTTTCTCGTTGCTTTATGGTGCTTTGATATGCTTTATTGCTCTCATTGCATTGTGCTTATGTGTTGGACATGCATTTATTCTTATGCTATTGTGCTTTATTGGTTGCATGTTCGAATGATCATTTGCTTTGCTATATGATCATTGTGGTCATTTCCATATGACTGTTTTGTGCTTGATCAAGTTGCTCATATGTTTTACAACATGTTTACTTGATCGCATTTTACTTGTTACATTATACTTATCCTTTTATCACTTGATTTACCTTGTGGGTCTAATACGTTTTGTGCAAGTATTTCAGGTTACAGGTATTTTGTTCCAAGTGCATCACAACTTCTAGAATTAGGTGTGAGTGAGTTTTGACATTGTTCCCAAACTCACGTTTAAGTCTAGAGTCTGTTTTAGGGTGTTTTGTCATGGAATAGCCAAATGGGAAGATTGCAAAGTTGTGATTTACAACTATGTTTTATATTGGCTTTATTCCATGACAAAAAGTGTTGTAATTGCTTTAATTTATTTCCTTATATTTTGTGGGATTTTATTGTATTAGGTTTAGTATCAAATTGGTGAAGACTCGAGCTTAAATGAAGAATCAGTGGATCTTGTGAGTGTTTCGCTGGAAGCTAACCCGCGAAAGAGCCATATGAAAAGCACATGACTAGAAGCTGAAGAGTCATGCTAGGTTGTCGTTTTCGTGAGTGTCTCGTGGGTAAGGCCTTCCCGCGAGATAGTCGCGAAACATTCTGCCTGGAGGATTCTTAAGAGTGACTTTCTTACCCTTTACCCATACTATATATACCCTCATTACCCACAAATGTAAGGGAGGCCATTCAGAGGGAAAAACCCTAGATAGGTTTTCTACAATACACACACCCATCTTTTTGAGAGAGAGCTACTCATCCTTAGTGAGAAATCATTGTAGCCTCTTCTCCATCCCTCTTCCATTGTCATATCTTGAGAGGAGATTTGTACCCAAACACAACCCACACCTATTCAAAGTGTAGAGAGTGTTTTGGAGCTTAGGAAACTTTGGGGATTTGTCAAAAGAAGCCGGTGAGACTTGGTGGATGCAATCGGGCGTATTGCGAGATCCGGAAAGCTAGACAAGACACGGTTCCAAGAAGCCTTGTTGAAGTAGGAGCTTGAAGGGCTTAAGTACATTGGGTAGATTAGGCTTGGAGGGCCTCTTGCTAACCTATGTATCCCAACTGATTGTCTAGTGGATCGATTACCGCTTGGAGGGCAGCGGAGAGGTTTTTTGCCAAGTTTTTCGGTTTCCTTTTCGATAACACATCAGTATGTTATCTTGTGTTTGCATTCTCTTTTCCCTTATTCTTGTGCTTTACTTTTATTGTTTGTTGTTTATGTTTATGCACTAGAGTAGTATCGGTTGTTTGCAATTCATCTACTCTTGTTTCCACACTTAGATAAGTTTGAGTAAAAGCAATCTAGCCATAACTTTTTTTTGGGGGTCTAAACAGCTCTTGTGTTTTGAACACATTTTCGAGCTTTTAGCACTGATGTACATCCTTTCTCTTGGAAACTATGTGGAACAAGCAACTCCAATTCCTAAGTATCAAAATCAAGTATTCTTGAATTTTGAGACTCCCATCTTGATTCTCATTGCGGGTATCATTTATCCTTCTTTCTCCCTCTTGTCTTTCTCAAAGAAGAATAGGGTTTATAATGTCAGTTATTCGTTCTGGCAAAGTTTTTCACAACTCCACACCTAAGCTCTCATGCAAGAATGGCATGCTTAATGTATATCGTTAAAGATGACAAGATTCTGGCATCAGTGTGTGAAGTGGAGGAGGATTAAGCAAATTTAAAAGTCAGGAATATGATGAATTTTGAAATTCCAAGACAATTAGGGGCTCGGATTGAGGGAGGGATAGGGAGCAAAGGGAATTAAAGTAGAGCAGAGTTGGCCATAAATTAGGCTAATTTCCAACCAACTCTACTCTACTTTCCCTCCTTCCTCTTCAATCTAAACAGACCATTAGTGTTAGTCAGAGTGTGAAATAAAATGTGAGCCCATTGATTATATATCTTGAACAAATTCGGAGGAAACTTAGATATGTAACAGTTACGAGCTAGAATCCTATGCCACTCCAAAAAACTCTTTTCATATCTATACATATAACCTAGTTGACGGTTAAAATTACATGATCATAAATATTCAGTATATTAACTGATTGTAAGGGCAAAATAAAGAATTCAATTTTTAATAGTCATATGACTTGTAGGTGGTCATTTAAAGAAAAACAGTCAATCAAAGCTAAGGGGTGGAATTTGTGACCTTTGAAGCTATAAATTTACAGGAGCAATCCTAATGACAACACCCAATTAAGCTTGAACATGACATTTTATTCCCAAGTTACGTAAATTATAGCTTAAAGTAACATCAAAAAATTTCTAAACAAACTCCCAAAAAGTGGTGTAAAATAAAATATCCCTTCACTTAGTTCAACGGTTATCCTACTCCATTAACCCCTTCTCCTACTATTCACCTAACTTGATAAAATAAAAAGAGTTTCGCCCACCATTTAATATCACTACAAAAAACAAGGGCTATAGCCGCATTTATAAAACGCGGCTATAGACCCTAAAAATACAACTATAGCTTATAACTACGTTTTTTATAGCCGCGTTTACACATGCAGCTTATTCTGTGCGACTATAAGTCCAACAAGTCTATAGCTAGCAACTATAGGCTAAGACCTATAACTGCGTTTATAAAAATGCGGCTTTAGACAATGTTTGGGTTGCATTTAAAACGCGACTATAGGCTAAGACCTATGGCTGCATTTTTAAAATCGCAGCTATAGACCATGCTTGGGCTGCAATTAAAAACGCGACTATAGGATTAGACCTATAGCTGCGTTTTTTAAACGCGGCTATAGACCATGTTTGGGCTGTGTTTAGAAAACACAGCTGTAGGGCATCAATGGCTGCATTTTAGAAATGCGGCTAAAGCCTCCTATATGATTTTTGTCTATAGTCGTGTGTTTATAAGGAATGACCTCCCTTCAATGTGTAGAGGCCTTTTCCTCCGCTGCTGTGTGCTTTGAAGGAAAATAAAACCGTGAGGGGCATGGGCTCCAAAACGGACAATATCTACATAGTTGGGGCGGGGTCGTTACAGATGGGCCCAATCACAAATTCATTGCCAAAAGATCCTATACATTGACAAGTTCCAATCACAAATTCACAATTACATAAACAAATACATTGACAAAATTTTGCAAGTTCCCAACAAAAAAACTAATGGTGTGACAAGTTCCTTGCCAAAATATCCTACAACTAATGGAACCATTGTGAGGATCTCTGCAGCAATTCCAGCCCATCCATCGACCATTTTGTGCACCATTTATCTCAGCATACATGACTGACCCTGCATTAAAAACACTAATGGTGTGAATGAAATATAAATAATTTCAAGCTAATATATGGTTCGTTAACATGCAGGAACAGAACCTGACTCAAATGGTTCATCAACATTATTTTGCATCTACAATGATTGTGCATGGGCTGGACCCTCTATTTAATTAGGAATGCACAGCAAATTTGCACACCACATTACCCCTAACAATTCTCCCATGATTCTGAACTATACATTTCTATGATCCAACTAAGTTCTAGAGTTTGACAAACAGAGAACCAACTGAAAATGCCATATTCAGGGAATATTCACAATAATTGCACAACCCCGAAAAGTCACTAAAACGAGAATTTGAAGTCTTGGCACAGATTATTATCACTTAATATATCACAACATTAACTTGAAGCTCCACAAATACAAGTATACAACCATCTGCATCAGCCTTCACCACCTTTGAGGTATCGACATCTCCACTCCCAGTACTGAAAATCCAACGATAAAAAATCCAATCAAGAATCAGTGTAAATACCAGAATCTGAAAACAGACATTTACACACTTTTTTTTCAGTTTGAGCATGAATTAACTTCGTATAATATTGCATCTTAAGCCTTTTGATCACATGAATTTTCATACCCCAAAGAAGTAAAAAGTCATATATATACAGTCTCAATAAAAAGAAAAAAGTTTAAAATGCGCGTCACAAGAATCAGCGTAAAAAGTTATCAAGTTCAGAAACAAATTTACTTTGAGAAAGGTGCACCATGTTCATGGTTGATGAATTAAGGCAGCAATTTTTCCCTTGATTGAGCACAAAGTTGGTACCGTTGCATGAGTTAGTTCCTTAAAAAATATTTTCTATGTATAAAATCCATTGTACTATTGAAGCTACCGACCAATGCAGAGACTAGTACCAGTTAGTGCGGTTACTAAGTCGTAGCAGTCAACCCCGGGATTATCAAATAGAAACTTGACAAAGTCACCCCCAGCTTCCCTATATAAAAGGATTTATAGCTCAAAACCATCAATTTAGAACATTGTAATTCTATAACATGAAGTAACTCAATGGATTTTATCATCAGTAACTCTTGGGACTCTTACCCTTTGGGATTGAACTCTGCTACACCAAATAGCGTGCCGATCTGTTGTCAAAATCAAGCATTTCTGTCATGTGCATGCTGTTTATTCTTGTTTAATAAATTAACCTTATGTAGGGCATCATTGATGACCTTACTTCACCAACAAAGGATTTGGCAGCAACATCGCCAAGTGTAGTTTTCATGTGGCTCAAATAAGCGATAGGACTCAACAATGCTGCTGATTTCAGCTGCTTCACTAGTTTACCTTCCGAGAAGGATGTCAAAGCTGTTAAAGTTCCCTGTCAAAGATTGCCCAAGTGTCCAAATTTTAATAGAATACAATGGACGTTTTTTTTTAGTTATTCTAAACTTTTGAAAATCACACTACTAGTACTCTCTCATTTTCAAAAGAAAGTTTCGACAAATTTATTAGTATATGGCTAAAATCATTAATGCTAGATTATGTCTTAGATTCAAAGTGTAACATATGTATCTTTGAAGGGGTGCATAATATGATGATTATGCTCACCAGGGAATGGCCCACGAAATCAATCTTCTGCCCTGTTCGGCCATACACATAGTAAAAAAGAGCTGGTAGCACAAAGGAAACCAATTCATCCCATGAATAACACACAGTAAAGAAGACGAGGGGAATTAAGAAAAGGAAAATTATTAAAATTGTAAAGTTATTATTTGCAACTATATGTTTTTGTTAGCTTATATTCTGTGCCAAATTTGATTGTAATTATATTCAATCTATTGTACCCTGTATTTGTTGTGGGATTTCATTGTAAGGGTTGTGTGTTAGAGAGAGAGAGTATGAAGACTCAAGCATTTAAAGACTGAAGATTTCTCGCGGGTATCTCGCGACTTAGCTTCCCGCGAAGTGATACATGTGCCCTGCACATGCTGGAATGCGAAGAGTCAGGCCAGGTGGAGACAGCTGTGTCTTGCGAGTATCTCGCGGGTAAGGCCTTCCCGCGAGATACTCGCGAGACACAGCTATCTCCACCTAGCTTGACTCTTCGCATTCCAGCATATGCCGACACCCACGAGGCATTCTGTTCTGCCAGCCTGTCAAGTCTGAATCATACTTTTTGTACCCACATTATATATACCCATATTACCCACTATTGAGATGAGAGCCTCTGAGAGAAAATCCTAGCAAAACACCTTGAGAGTTAGAGATTGTTATACCCACAATCCTCTACACATTTGTTTTGGGAATTTTCTCATCTCCTACCTCTCCATTTCCATACCATTGAGAGGTTGATAGCCCAAACACTTACCACACCCTTTGAGAGTGTCAAGTGACGTTTTGGTACTACTGGGAAGCATTGGAAGAAGCCGATGATGGCAGATGCAACATAGAGCTTGTTGCGGGATCCGGAGAACTAAGGCAAGACACGGTTCCGAGAAGCCTTGTTGGAGTAGGAGCTTGGAGGGCTTAGGTACATCAGGTAGATTAGGCTTAGAGGGTCTCTTGCTAACCCATGTATCCCAACTGATTGTCTAGTGGATTGATTTCCGCTTGGAGGGTGGCGAAGAGGATTTTCTTCGAGTTCTTCGATTTCCTCTTCGATAACATGTCTCGGTGTTATCTGCGTTTGCATCTCTCTTCCCTACTCTTGTTCATTTCATTTTTACTGTTGTGTTGCTTTAAATATGGATTAGAGTAGTTGTCTTGCTTATACGCTTGTGTTTATATTATTCCACACTTAGTATTAAGTTAGCATAAAATCAACCAAGCTGTAATTTTAATTTGAGGGTCTAAACAGCTCTTGTGTTTTTCAACACATTTTCAAGCTTTCAATTGGTATCAAAGCGGGTACACTTGCTATGGTTTAAATACCTAAGTATGATCCTTGACCCTTTTTGAGATGGATAGGTCTCAATCCCTAAATGTTCCACCATTTTTTGATGGTAACAATTATGCTTTCTGGAAAGTCAGAATGAGGGCATTTTTATGCTCTATTGATGATACTGTTTGGGATGCGGTTGAAGTAGGTTGGACCAGGCTGGAGGCTACAAAATCCACCTGGGATAAGGCAGCTCTTGCGGCGGCTAATGCTAACAGTAAAGCTTTAAATGCTATTTTCTGTGGTGTGTCTCCAAATGAAATCCACAGGATATCTCACATGACAGTTGCTAAGGAAGCTTGGGAGATTTTGGAGACTACCTATAAAGGTACAAAGAAAGTTAAGGACACAAAGTTTCAGATGCTTACCACAAAGTTCGAAGAGCTTAAGATGGGAGATGATGAGTCCTTTGATTCGTTTTATGGGAAGCTCAATGAAATTGTGATTGCGAAGCTCAATCTTGGTGAGAAGATTGAAGATACTAAGGTAGTAAGAAAAATTTTGAGGTCCTTACCGGAGAGCTTTCGAGCAAAAGTCACAACCATAGAGGAAAGTAAAGATTTGGATGAAATTAAGATCCAAGAGCTCATTGGGTCTTTTCAAACGTATGAGCTTGGACTGCCTTCCCATAAGATGAGTAAATCGCTTGCTCTCAAAACCATCACCGAAAGAATGGATGATTCCTCCAAAGAAGATGGAGTGGAGAAGGAAGTAGCATTTCTTGCGAAGAACTTCTGCAAATTTCTGAAGATGAAGAACAGTGGGAAACCATTCAACAGAGGAAAGTTTTCATCTTCAAGAGGTGATATGAAAGAGTTTAAGAGGAAAGAGGGGAAGGATTCTCAATCTCCTTCAGACATTGTGTGTTATGAATGCAATGGCCATGGACATCTCAAGAATGTGTGTCCAAATTATCTAAGAGGAAAGGGTAAGGCGTATGCCACAACGCTGAGTGATTCAGATTCTTCACATTCTGATTCTGAAGAGAGCTGTGACAGAGAAGGAAACTACTCCGCATTTATGACCATTGCTCATGTGGATTCCTCAGATGATTTGGGTGCACTTGTGAAGGAGTTTGGTGAGCACTCTGATTTGGAATCGATTGGAATAGTCGAGGAATCTGAAGATGAGGTAGACAGAGAAGAAGTGGGTCTGCAAGAGACTTATAATTCCTTCCTTAAGAAGACCGATGGATATGCAAAGGTGGCTAACGCAGCCATTAAAAAGATGAAAAGGGCTGAGGAGGACTACAAAAGCCTTCTAGTGCGATATAAAGAGGCGAAGTGTGAGATTAAAACACTAAATAGTGAGCTATCAGAAGCTTACACAAAAGTGAGATTTCTTGAGCAAGAGGTAGTGCAAGCACAAGCCAATATAGAAAGGGTCTCTTCCAAGAACCTAGATGATGTTATTTCATCTCAAAAACATGCCTCAGACAAGTCCGGACTGGGATATACCGAAGGGAGCAGCTCATCGGCCAATGTCACCAAAGAAGTAGAGTTCGTAAAGGCCAAAGATACGGTTGTAGAAGAGCTGACACCTGAGAAAGTTAAGGCTAAAAAGAAGAAGAATGTGGCTAATCAACGGGTGTTTAATAAGTCTCGTAATCAATCAGAAGCCAGATTTGGATCTAGAGGAAGATCACTTCCAAGATCACAACAGGGTCCTAGAACGAATCATGTGTGTCAATTTTGTGGATTACAAGGATATACAAGACCCAACTGTCATAAGCTGAGAGCATTAAACAATGCAAGCGCTCCTCGGTCACGAGGAAGGAGAAATGACGAGAGGTCTTGGGGTGGTGAGCAAACAAGAAGTCAAAATCGTGATCTCGGAATGATGGACGTGATGAAAATGATCGGTGCCTTCACCAATTGTTTGGAAAGCTTCACACGAAAGTTTGAAAGTCCCAACTCTCGTACCCAATCTGTCAAGGACATCACCCCAAACGCACGTGACGTGTGGGTGAAGAGGGGTACTCATGCATAAGCATTATAACATGTCCATGCACTAATTCTTCCAATATATAGGGACATTTGCTGTTGCATCTTTTCATGCATTGCCTTCTTTTTATAGCATGTTTCTTTTACTTGTTTGGCTTGTGCCTGTTTTTGTTTTGTTGATCTTACTTTTCTTGTTCTGTTTTGGGTGTGTTCCAAAAACAAAAAAAAAAAAATTCAAAAACCCATAAAAAATTGAAAAATCTCAAAAAGTTTGATCACTTGTTGTGTATGTCACACGTGAGTTTGGCCAAGTACATTCGTACTAATGGCGTAGTGCATTTACGATCTTGGCTTGTCATGTATGCACTCTTGTCTATGTGGAAGAAATCTTGAAAACTATGTGTGACTGCTGTAAATAGATCTTCAAGCTTGTCATGAATGATTGGTCAATAGTCTTGTTGGTCTTGATACTTGCATAGACTTGTGTCTATATCTCTACCCACTTTATTTTTATGTTTTTGCAAAAAGAGCTTACCAAATGTAAAATCTCCAAGTAAAAAGAGATTTCAAGCTGCAAAAGCCTGTCGCGCATATTAATATTTGACTAGGAAAAAGGGAAAGCGACTTATGTTTTGAAAATGTATGGTGCTCAAAAAGCCAAAGGCTAATCCTAAATGTTGATATATCAAAAATATCAAGCACCGATCTTAAAAAGGAGATGTATCATCCAAAATGGATCAAATGTAATCAGTTTATGATTTATGCAGAAGCCAAATGAAAAGCTTCTAAGCTATGTAATCAATTTGTGGGAGGTCATATATACTCATTTCTATAATTGAGATAGTCCACTTGATTTCGTATCAGTTGTGTATGACTCGATTGAATTGATCATTGAAGTTTCACTCTGGTCTAAGGACTATTTCACACTTGATATTCACCCACAACACACAAGACTTTGATTCAATTAATGCTTATCTCATTTGTGTGATTGTACACGTTCAAATGTGATGTGTATGCTTAAATACTTGATGATCAAATCCAAAAAGATTTTTGAGTGTTTTATATGTTTTTGAAAGTGATTTTATACTTTCGAGTCTTTTGTTTTTGTTCAAAATGCATTTTTGTGTTTTTCTTCAAAAACTGGTTCAGAAGTGTTCTCGCAAGAAGCTCGCGACTTAGAGCTTCCTGCGAAATGAGCTTGAGGGAAATATTTTTTTTCATTGGGTCCGTTTGGATTGAACTTATTGTTGCTGAAACTGAAAACTGAAAACTGAAAACTAAAAACACTGTAGCAAAATAATTTTTAAATGTGTAAATAGTACTGTGAGACCCATTTTTAATATTTTTTATTACATGAATAGTGCATAAACAGTACATGAACAGTGTATGCACTGTTCATGCACCGTTTTTTTTGCCTCCAAAGTCAAACAAAGCGGCTACCCAAAAAAAAAAAAAAAAAAAAAAAGAGAAGGAAAACGCAGCTGGAGACGCAAACGTTGAGGCCAAACTGCACCATTGTGTCACTCAGAGACTCTCGCGACTATTTCGCGATTGTCTCGCTACCAACAGCTTCTCGAGAAATGCTATTTGGCAAAAACTAGATTTTTCCAAATTCAGACAGAAGGTATCGCGACTGTCTTGTGACTGTCTCGCGACCTAGAGCTTCTCATGAAATTTCATGTGCTTCAGTGGCCATTTTCGCAATTGTCTCGCTACTGTCTCGCTACTCTCTAACCCGCGAAAAACGCGTGTTTTCAGTTTATATGTAGCAGATGTGACAGTTTTTCAAAACTTTCTCATTTCCCTCGCTCAACCTCTTTCGAACCTCTTTCAACCCAAATCACTATTTCATTCAAACCCCATCATTTTCAAACAAAATTTCTACACAATCCCTTCAAGGTATGTACCTTTTACACTTTTCTCATCTTTTATTTTTGGTTTATGCAGTTTTTATGCTTAGGGTTTGAAAATTGGGGATTTTCGAAAAATTGGGTTGGGTTTCTTTTTAAAGTGAAATTTTTTCAACTTCTTTGATTGGACTGAGTTCCATTTGTCTTTTGTGCATCTGTGTTGGCCCCTTGAGGCATTTTAACATGTATTTAGGCTTGATTTCATCATGTTCATGCATTATTCATGTGTTTTTTATTTTGTTGCATGTTAGGTGTTTGACAAAATGTCTAAGTGACATTTGTGTGTTGAATTGGACTAAACTTAGTTCCAATAATTTTTCTAGGTCTTATTTGTCATGTTTTTCATGCTTTAATCAGTGGCTATGTGTTTTACACACTTTGCCCATTTTGTGCTTCAATGCTATGCCATGCATACACTAGGCACACACCTAGGCACCCTCATGCATCAACACACGCACACACATGCATCAGCACATGCACACAGATGCACACACATGCACAGTTACTTATTTTCATGCATTGTGTTTATTTTTCCTTGTTCTATATGCTTTAGTATGTTGTTTTGAGTTGGTTATGCTCTGTTTTAGGCTAATTTTGCCTCTGTTGTGGAACTAACTTGAATCTAATCAAGTTTTGTGTTCTGGTTTGTGTTTGTGCACTTGTTTTCTGTCTGCTTTGTGAATTTGTGCAGATGTCTCCTTTCAAACATTTCGCAGTGAAAGGAAGCAGAAGCAAAGGGAAAGAACCAATTATTGATGTTGATGAACCATTACCAAGGTCAAAAAGGACTCGTTTTTCAACTGAAGTCTATGACCCTAATATGTTCCGATCTTATGCTGCTTTTCAGAACTATAGGAACTATTTTCAAGGCGCCCCTTTGCTAGTTGAAAGGGTCGTTGATCAGCCATCACTCCGTGACACAAATATACCCATTTGGTTTGCCACGAAAGATTGGAACTTTCTGCTTTCAACTCTCGAGGATGCATACGAGAACATGGTTAAGGAATTCTATGCCAATGCCACTATTGTCGGAGAGGAGATAAAATGTTGGGTTTGAGGAAAGAGTTTCTCTGTAACACCACTGTACTTGGCGGAAATTCTACACATTAACCGGCCAATACTCCCCATACCACCAGTATATGATAAGCTGAACCCAGATGCAGAGATCCTCAAACAGGCTTTGGGAGCTAACTTGGAATTCTCCTCCAATATGAAGTCAATCAATGTGGCATCCCTTTCTCCTGGATTGAGACTTCTCTCAATGATCATGTGTAGCAATCTCTATCCCTTGTCCAGCACCGGATATATGAATCTTGGTCGAGCATTATTCTTGAATGATTTGATCACCGATGTAGAGATTGCTATGTGCTCTCATATTTTTCACATCTTGGCAAAAACAGTTGACCGGACTGCTTTGAGGAATTGTATTCCTTTCTGTCGCCTTATTTCCCGAATTTTGAAGCTCAAAGGTGTCCGTCCCTTGGATGATGAGCGCCCATACACAAGGCCAAGTCCAATTAACATTCGTACTCTCCATGCCAGTATGAGCCACACCAAGAAGACCACCAAGCAAGACCGTCGGGAACCTCGAGCTCTACATCCCATACCTATGATGGACAGTTCGACAACCTCTACACTACTCTTCAAGAGATTAGTACCAAGATGTCTGGGCTCGCATCTATCATGTACTCCCACCACAGTCGTCTTGACTCACAGTTCACATCACTCCAAACTCAATTGGACGAAATTCAACGGAAGCTAGAAGAAAATGACTAGCTATTCCATGACAACAAGGGGGAGATGATGTCATTAATAGGGGGAGTATGGTGATAGGGGGAGAAGAAGCTAGAAGAAGAAGCTACTATTTCTTGTGTTTAATGTTTTTTTTGGTTACTGTCTTTACTGCTACTACTTTTGTTTAAAGCTTTAATACTCTGTTTTAATCGCAGTTTTATTTCAGTTTAGTTTGTGATTCTCTCAATGCTTTTGTAGCATTTCTTTTGTACTTTTAAGATAATGCTATTATGTCTTAAGTACCTCACTCTTGTGCCCATGTAGGATTGTTCCTAAATGCATATATGTTTTTATGCATTAGTTGAGTGATTGGACATGCAAATGATAGTTTGCAATTAAGCTTATTTGCTTGCATGTTCGGATGTTCATTCCTTGTGTGAATGAGCATTGTGATCACTATTGTATAGTGATTGCGTGTTTGGTCAAGCCATGGTCTATTGTCTTTATTCCATTTTGCTTGACCGCTTAGTGCTTGTTCCATCTTTCATTACAAGTTCTCTGCATAACAATGAGCTTATTGTGTTGTTGTGTTTCAGGAGATACTTGTCACTATGGTTCAAGAGCTTCACAGTTTCTAGATTAGGTGTGAGTGAGTTTTACCAATGTTCCCAAACTCACGTTTAAGTCTAGAGTTTGTTTTAGGGGTTTTGTCACGAAATAGCCAAAGGGGGAGATTGTAAAGTTATTATTTACAACTATATGTTTTTGTTGGCTTATATTCCATGCCAAATTTGATTGTAATTATATTCAATCTGTTGTACCCTGTATTTGTTGTAGGATTTCATTGTAAGGGTTGTGTGTTAGAGAGAAAGTGTGTGAAGACTCAAGCATTTGAAGACTAAAGATTTCTCGCGGGTATCTCGCGACTTAGCTTCCCGCGAAGTGATACATGTGCCCTGCACATACTGGAATGCGAAGAGTCAGGCCAGGTGGAGACAGCTGTGTCTCGCGAGTATCTCGCGGGTAAGGCCTTCCCGCGAGACACCCGTGAGGCATTCTGTTCTGCCAGCCTGTCAAGTCTGAATCACACTTTCTGTATCCACACTATATATACCCATATTACCCACTATTGAGATGAGAGCCTCTGAGAGAAAACCCTAGCAAAACACCTTGAGAGTTAGAGATTGTTATACCCACAATCCTCTACACATTTGTTTTGGGAATTTCCTCATCTCCTACCTCTCCATTTCCATACCATTGAGAGGTTGATAGCCCAAACACTTACCACACCCTTTGAGAGTGTCAAGTGACGTTTTGGTGCTAATAGGAAGTATTGGAAGAAGCCGATGATGACAGATGCAATATGGAGCTTGTTGCGGGATCCGGAGAACTAAGACAAGACATGGTTCCGAGAAGCCTTGTTGGAGTAGGAGCTTGGAGGGCTTAGGTACATCAGGTAGATTAGGCTTGCAGGGTCTCATGCTAACCCATGTATCCCAACTGATTGTCTAGTGAATCGATTTTCGCTTGGAGGGCGGCGAAGAGGTTTTTCGCCGAGTTCTTCAGTTTTCTCTTCGATAACACGTCTCGGTGTTATCTGTGTTTGCATCTCTCTTCCCTACTCTTGTTCATTTCATTTTTACTGCTGTGTTGCTTTAAATATGGATTAGAGTAGTTGTCTTGTTTATACGCTTGTGTTTACACTATTCCGCACTTAGTATTATGTTAGTGTAAAATCAACCAAGCCGTAATTTTAATTTTGGGGTCTAAACAGCTCTTGTGATTTTCAACACATTTTCGAGCTTTCAAAAATTATAAAAATTAAATCCACATGAACCACATCAATCGATGAGGTCAAACGGTCTACAATCAAATATCTAAATTACCCATGCAACATTTAAAAAAAAATATTACCCACTTACCAACTCAATTCTCAATCTTTTTATATATATATATATATATATATATATAAAATGTAACAACCCAGTAAGTATATAGTAGTATTTATGATTTAACTAGGTGTGACCACAAGCTAGGCTTGTTTTCACCTTTTTGTCCTGCTCAATGGTTACCCTAGCGTTCAACAAAATTCAAACCCAATTCGAGTTCAACAAAATTAAGGTATTTTTTTTGCAGAAAATAAGCCAATTTTTTCACCCAAAAAAAAAAAAGTTAATACCTCCAGAAACCTACATATGTCCTAAGATTTGATTCTTTTACACCTCCAAATAGGTACAATTAATGCCACACTCATTAGTGTTCCTAGATCCTTTCCTTCTTTATCGTGCTCTATGATGAACCTATATCCAAACCCAAAATCTAACAAAAGAAATTCAAACCTATTTCTTGAGTTCCAATCAATGTCGATTTAAGTTGCTTTTCTGTTTTGATAGTGACATCCACGTGGGTATTGCTAATCAACCACCGCACTCAGACTTTCAGAGCCTTTTCTTTTTTTCTATTTTGTTTTCCTTTTCTTCTGATCAGCAGCAAGTGGGAAGCAGCCAGAATCTTTCATGGTCGAAAATCAAGGAAATTGAATCCTTATAAAACAGTGATCATCTAATTAAAGATTTTTTTAATTAGCTGATCACTGTTGAATTTTTTTAAATAAAGATTTTCTTTTTTAATTTTAATCAAAGTTTAATCCTTTATACAAGTAGGATATTAATTAGGATTTGGCTAATATATCTTTCTACTTAAAACTAGTACTATCATACTTACCCTTTGCATCAAACTCATCTTAAAATTTCTTATCCGCAATCTTTTGCCACGTCAAATAAAAGAGAAAGTGTATGAATGCAAAAAGAAAAAAAAAAAAAAAAAAAATATATATATATATATATACTGACAGTAAGTTCTCACAATTATGATGTGGCAAATTATTAATAATAAATAACCAAAAAAAAAAAAAAATTGCTCTCCTGAAACTTCAAGAAATTGCTCTCCTCAAACACACCCAAAAAACAAAATTTGAGACAAAAAAACACATGCCAATATCTAAAACCAAAGAACAATAAGTGCAATTAGTACCAGGGATGGAGCTAGGACTTAGAGCTAGGGGGCAAAAGTATAAACAATTTTTTTTTTAAACTCCGAATAAGCATTCATTTAGAAGAGAAATGTTATATTCACAATATTTTTACTACATTTTTATAACAAATCATAAGTGGTAGGTTATTATTGGTTGTTATGAGTAGGCAAAAAAGTAATTTAAATTATAGATTCAAATTAGAACCAATAATAACTTACCGCATGTGATTTATTGTGAAAATGTTGTGAACGTAGCACTTCTCAATTTAGAAAGTTAAGCTTTTTTTTCTTTTACCTTTTTTTGGATGTCTTGTGTGTTGTCAGATGTGTGTGGGTGTTCACTTAAACTAGTTAGAATTGACTTAGGAATTTTTTATTTTATTTTATTTTTTGTTTTTGTTTTGCATGGGTTTGTTTTGGGGTGTTGTTTGGGCTCTAAGTTTGTTATTGGTAAATTTTGTTCTTGAGCTTGTTAAATTTATTTTAGATTTTAAATCAATAAAAATTTTTATGGCCTTTAAAAAGATCAATAATATTATTGAGAGGGCAAAGTGCAAATTTATTGAAACAAATTGCTAAAATTAATACATACATACATGCATATATACACACACATATATATACACTAAGAAAAATTTTGAAAAAATTTGGGGGCAGTCCAACTATAGTTCTGTCACTGATTAGTACCCTTTTCTCTTCAAGTTTATTGTGCCCGAAAAGGACCAACCTCTCCTCAGCAGCCACAGTGGTAAGCCCCTCTCTGCTACATCTCAGATTCTCTAACACTTCCTCACTGGGTATGTTTTCCTAGAGTGGTAGAGAGGGGTGGATTGGTGGTAGAGGAGGGTGGATCGTCGGCAGTGGCACGGTGATCAGGATGATCGGTGGTGAGGGGTTTGGGAGTCAAGGGTGTCGCAGATTAGGAGTCAAAGGGTGTTCGAACAGCGATAGAGAGTGGAATTGAGGTTTTATTTTTAATTTATACCAAATCTATAACCGCGTGTCAGAAAACGCAGATGAAAATCATACAACTTAAACATTGTGTTCGCAACATTAACACCAAAAAATATAGAAATCTCCTTTTTTTTTTTTTTTTTTTTTAATAATCCTATAGTTAAGAAATGAGAATTTAAACTTTGTATATCTCATTTGAATCGAGTGAATCTCTCTCTATGATGATTGAAATTAGCCCATAGGCCCTCATTCTGCAAACCTACACTAGCCCAGCCTCACTCCAACATCACTGTACGAGTCTATGACATTAGCAATCAAAAACTATTAGGTAAAATAGAGCTCTCCCTGTCAAGGAAATAAAGGCCCAACTACACTCTTTTACGTACAGGAAAGAATGTTGTTACATCACTTTGGGTCATCCCATGCAAACCATGCATCCACGACTCACCAAAGTTGAAATTTGAATGCATTTTTACTTACTCATCGTATAACTTATTACTTACGGAAATGTGTAACTTACCCATATTATTTTCAATCAACAAAGTTTTTCCTCTGGAACAGCAGTCAGCAGGGCTGCAGGAGCCTTAGTTGAGTTTTGGAGGAGCTAGTTTTAGTTTTTAGTAGTCACTACAAAACACGCGGGTATTTCCTCTGGAACAGCAGTCTAGCTTCTTGTTGGGGCAGTTTAGCGCATATCTTTGTAGTGATCCTGTATTTAAGAATAAAATGTTGAGAGTTGAAATCTATAAATGCAATCAAAGATTGAATTTTGTGAACTTCGCATATTTTCATAATTGATCATTCTTGTTATTCCTTGAGTAAAATGTTAGATTATCTAGATATCAAGTGTGAAAAAGGAAAAATTTTCCTAATGAGTTTATAAATATGTTTTTGTTGATATCAAGTTTAGGCTTGGTATTAACATCTATGTAAAGGTTGCAAATCCAGGTATCGGATTTGGGTCGTGATAGTCACCCCATAAACTAGAGGGTAATTATTTAGTTCTTCTATAATAGAGTGACATAGTATTCATACTCTTTTAATATGAATGAATGGTAGAATCTACTAATTAAATTTGGAATTTATCAATTTTGTGAGAAGAAGTATTATATTTGTAGATCTGGGCTAGAAGCATGGGCTGAAGAGACTATTGGATTCTTGGGACATCAATCAGTCCTACGCAGGGGCCGCATCATGTTCAGGCCAGGGAGTTCAAATGAACCTCTAGCAAAATTCTTTTTTTATATATAAAATTTTTAAAACAAGTTTGTTTTAACCTCTGTAAAATAAAATTTTGAACAATCTGACCTTTAATTTTGTTTAAACTCAACTTAAATAAACTTGAATATGATCATTGTAATGCTACCTTCACAATATTTTCACAATAAAGGTTATATATGTGGCATGTTGTAACTGGTTTTTATTTAGACTCACAATTGACATCACTTTTTTACCTATCTTTAACAACTTGCCACCTAAATTTTGTTGTAAGATTTATTTGAAAGTGTTGTGTCAATGACACTACTTGTAAAATATTTAATTTTATAAAATAAAAAAAAAAAAATGTTTCAACCTTTTGCACTTTAGTTGAAAAAAAAAAAATTAACCTTCTCTCTGGGACTTTGGCTTACTTTGCCATTGACAGTGGAATTGAGCTATTTTTTCCTACACTTTTCTTCTTCATCAAAAAAAAAAAAATTACACCACCGTTACAACCACAAATCTATATCTACATCTGAGATTCTTTCCTCATTCTCTCTTCTATGTTTCCTTGATTTTTCTCTTTATTTGATCAAGTAGTTTGATAAATGTTCTATAGATTTCCAAGTCCAAGAATTCTTTTAGTGCTTTCTCAAATCCCAATAGAATGACCACATGTATGGTTTAAAGGTCATACACTTCAAAAGCAAAAACATATATTAGTTACTATTTTTTTCTCAGTTTCACATGTACTCCTAGTTCTACTCCTACTCCTAGATGTGTTACTATTCTTCTTTATCATATAATTTTATTTAACTGAAATTACATATGAATATGATAATTTATTATTAATTGACAAAATATTTTAGACTATAGTATATAATATGGAACTTGTATATATAGGGAAAAAATTTATCATTTTATTTTTTACTCACCTTTTATGACATATTTCTAACTAAACCCCCTAGAGAAAAATATTGGAACCACCACTAGTGCTGGGGGATGGAACTAGTCCTTAATGCAATGACAATGAGAACCGATTTTATCACCAAAAAGAAAAAGTAGGCGGACCCAAGTCTCAAGTGAATTTTTGTAATTTTGTTAATTTTTATATTTAATCAATAATATTTTCCATTAATTACAAAGTTTATGGGACATATGGTAATTACAATGAATTACAAAGAGTTAATGCAAAATGAATATAAAATTAAATCAAACAACTCTACAAGTTAAAAAGATCTAGTTGTCAAGAGCCTTGTGATATTTCCAAAGGAAACATACAAGATACATTTGTAGATTGTAATAGATACTGTAATGTAATAGTTATTTCTATGCTATAGCTATTAAGTAATTTGGTTATGTTTTTACTATAAAGAATAATCATTCCTTATGAATAGCTATTATTTAAAACTAGTCGCTAACCCGTGCGATGCACGGGATAGTTAAATAGAAGTTAAATATATTTATTTTGTTCAAGGCATTGACTTGAAATTAAATATATGAAAATAAAAACAATTTATTCAAAATAAAAGTTCACATAAAAATAAAAATAAACACAAAACTTGTAGAAACCTAAAACAACATAATTTCTACACTTCCATCCAACAAAAAATTATGTTCCCCACCATTAAACAATATTCTCAATTTTGCAAATATTCTTAAACCTACCAATTTCATTGAAGAAACCACAGTACACTCTCAATAGTTCCATCACTATAAACAATACAACAAACTAAGCTATACAAAATCTTGATAACACAAATCTCATAAATGATGTAATGGCATATTATCGGAGGTAAAAAGCAACAAATTTTTAATCCAAATGGATAGTCTATCTATAAGTTGGAGTATGTATATCTAAAAGCCTATCCTAGTTCAATTGAAAAGGCATCTAAAATTTGGTGGAGTGCTCCTGAGTTGAACAATTGTATAGGACAAAACAAGAGAAAAAAGAAAATAAAAATAATGAGACAAAGTTTAGAAGAAAAAAAAACATTTATATACAATACATTTTTAATTGATAAATAGTAATAAGAATCAAACACAGTTTACCTTGATTAAATCATCAATAGAGCATCACATTTCTTACCTATCTCCTTCTTACGACTCTCCATGTATTATGGCTTCTAGAACTCATAAGAAATTTCATCAAACACCTTGTGTACGTGTAAAAGAAACAACACTTAATGAAAGTGAACATTATTAAAAATGTCTATACTCAACTTTAAAATAGTAGAATAATAGTCATAAATCATTGCAAAACTACAAATGTAACAGAAAAAATTCTAAAACATGTATCTATCAGTACTTCCAAATTTGCTATCTAAGCCCATATCTAATAGATCAAATAGCTTTAGTGAATTTCTCAAACAATTAGCTCAATCTAAAATACAAATAGATTGTACAATAATAACCTTATGAATTGGGATGGCTCCCATTGTTCAATTCAAAGATTCAACTTAAATTAATCAAGGACAACCCAAAAAAAAAAATCACAAAATTAACACTAAATGTATTATGACTTTGAGAAAAAAAAAATGTACTTCCAAGAGGATAGACTTATCAGGATATTAGAAATCTCAAGCAAGAAGTTCATGGACTTAATCGGCAAAACAGATCTCTCAACTCGGAGTTGCAACAACTGAGGCAACTGGTGTCCTAAGTACCAGAATCGGCAGAGAAGATTAGAGGTTTATCTCACAGACCCCATATATGCTTGTTTTACTATGATGGTCACCTTTTTAACACACATTCTTTAGTTTTTTTTTTTTTTTTTTTTTTTTTGCTATGCATATGTAACCAATTTGCACGCAAAAAGCTGGGTTAATGGTCAATTTCATTTAGCCATCATCTCCTGAAGTCCATGCTAATCAAATAGCCTGTAGCTAAGCAAACTGCCTATTTGGCTAATCTCACCTCATGTATTGACAGCCACAGATATCCTACACTAATTCAAGCAAGTCTAAAATAAAGCTCATACAAGGCTTAAAAGGAAGAAACCCAATATTAAGTAAATCAATTTCAAGTAATATGACCTTCATTTCCTTCATTCTATCCTCTATACAAACAGAGCTTTCCATTCCATTCTATTAAATGCTTAATTTTGGTGGCACTGAATTTCAGCCTTTGTATATTGTTTGATGTTGGGACAGAAATTCAGTTTGTTTTTCATGTCAGCTGTACAGTGTTTGGTGGCTATATATGCTATTTTACATTTGATAGAAAATGTTAATAAAAATTGTGCAATCAGTCTTTCAGCATTAATAATTTTCATTGAATCAAGGATTCCATATTTTTGGGTTTTACATGTTGCCAAAAAATATCAATCAGTCAACAAATTATTTCGAATGAAATTCAGGAAGCATGAAGTAATCCGCCAAAAAAAAAAAAAAAAAAAGAGCCATTAAGGCATATTGCAAGAGCAGAATTTAAATTGGTAAGAATTATGTTGAAATGCAACTCATATCCCAATAGCCCACCCAACCAAACTTTAAATTAAATAAAAATTAAATCAAGCCCCAAAGAAAGTAATGGAGAAACAGAGACTTCAAAAAACTATAGATTCAAAAATAGATATGGAAGAAGTAAAAACATAGCTCTACCTTTTCACTTTGCTATGCACTTTGCTATTGCTGGAATTTGTAGACACCTTCTAAACTCTATGGACTTGGTCCTTCGATGTGCATGACAGAAAGCAAAAAATAAAAGTCAGTAGTAGGCTGATAGCTATGGATCTTAGCTTCCATGGTTATACCAAAATTAAAAATACAAACCTTAGCATAACTAAAAAATTAGAATCAAACAAAACCCCTCAAAAATGTAGATGCTACTCTTAAAATTAGATAAAGAAGTAATAAAAACAATGAAAGTCTTGAGATGAAACAATTAAACTAAACATAAAACCAAGCTTCAGATAACAATTACCTAAATATCAGTCATCTTAATCACAAGCATTCCACCATAAAAAATATCTTGTAAAGGGAAAAAATTTATAGAACAGAGAGTCTAAATTTGAAGAGAGATAGAGATAGACTTGGTGAGGCCAAGTGGCCAATGATGACAACCGAAAGGCAATCACACTCTCTACCACAGATGGACCTGTGGTAGGATTCGCTTAACGGTAGGGACTTAGGCAACCATTCAAGTGGGGTTGTTCTGCCTCGAGTTTTGGGTGCTTCTCTAATTTCAATCAAAATACAGCCATGAATAAGCAGATATTCTCAAACCCAAACTTGGAAGAAGAAGAAGACGTGGAAACTCTACACACACACACACACACACACAAACACACACAAAAAAAAAAAAAACAGTTAAATTAAGACAAAAGAGAAAGAGGAAAGGAAGCGTTGCGGCTCAGGAATTTAGTCAAACTCTTTAAGGGTGAAGGGTTGGGATTCTGTTCTCTTCAACCACACCCTCAAGTGGGGTTGTTCCGCCTTGGGGTGTTGGGGCTTCTCTGATTTCAATCAAAATACAGCCATTTATAAGCAGATATTCTCAAAACCAAACTCAAATTTCTCTACAAACTCACCCCAAACTCAAATTAGCTACCAAAAATAATAATAAAAATTCGATACAATGGTAGAACCCAACAACAAACCCGGTGGTAGAAACCCAGGTGTTGACAGGGTTGTGGGAGAGAAGAACTGAGGGTGAGAGAGGGGGAGAAACTGTTGTGAGTGAGAGATGGGTAGCGCCGACAAATGTAGAGCTGGAGAAGGGTGGTGCCGGAGAAGGTGGAGCCGTTGAGTTGTGGGAGAGAAGGACTAATGGTGGCCTGCGTTTTGGACTGAAGGTGGAGCCGTTGAACTGTGTTTTGCGTGTAGGGGAACGGCAGAGTGTGGGTCTGCGTTTTGGAGGAAGGAGAAGACAGAGGAAGGAGAAGGCAGAGAGCTACGTATGGGGGAACGGCAGAGCCATTCATCAGGTTTTAGAATAGTTTTATTCTGCGTTTATGTTTTTATTTTTGGTTTTAGAAAAGTTTTTTTTTTTTTATAGATTTTTTTTTTTAATATTATGCTGATGTGGAAAATTGTAAGAGCTTCAAAAGTTTCGTATTTATATATATATATATATATATATATATATATATATATATTGATGAGAAATAACTATTCATCTCTAAAATAGATTCTAAAAGATGTAATAGTTATTCCTTAATAAATAATGCTAGAAATACAAACTATTTTACAAATTGCTGATGTGGTGAGTGATTATTAGTAAATGAAAAAATGATATTAATGATGGGTCTAGATAAAAACCCATAAAAGGTTAGCCACATCAGCAGTTTGTAAAAATGTTGTAAAATAATTTGTGGCTGTAACATTATTCTTCCTTAATAGGTATATTAATTTCTAAAATTAATATATTTCCAAAAAAAAAAAACTTTCTATATGCATATAACAATTATAAAAATAAAAAATCACAAAAAATAACTAATCTCTCTTTCAAATTAAAAAAAAAAAGTTAATTTTAGAAAATATAATTATATGAGTAAAATATTTCTTAAAATATATCTTAAGTTTTTTTTAAAATGCTTTCATCTATTGTTTTCAAGGTTCTATCATTGTGTTGTCACCAAACAAATAAATAGTAATAAGCATTATATTATAACGTCTTGTATTCTTTGTAATACCTATTCATATTCCTATATAATTACCATTACAGTCTGCCAAACGTGCCTTAGGGGATTATCAGTGACATAGATATGTAAGTTATTGCCACATGTATTGAATTGGTGACAAAGAGATGTAAACTTGTAAAGGCTACAAAGTTAACTAATTTGTTTGGACAGTCATCTTTTTTCTTAAAATAATAAAATAAATAAACTAATTTCTTTGGACAAATCTTGCTTGTCTATAATTCTAAATCTTCTATGTAAAAGGATTGCCAATTCCATAAATATTAAATGAGTTGAGATATCATAATTCCACCAAAATAAAAGGTGATTCTTAATTTTCAAATTAATTTAAGTTGTAGGTAAATAGTTAATATTTATCTTTTAAATTTTTGTTACGGTTGGAAAGACCTCACTTACCACATCGTCATTGTTTGAAATCCAATGCTTATTATATTGAAATTTGTCTTCTTTCACCGCAAGTAGGCTGATGACTTATCATGAAGGTTGCCATCACAGTTTGCCTAGTTTATGTTATGTAATATTGGTGCAAATAATTTGTATCTCCCTAGTTTGTTTTTTTCTTTTTTCTTTTTTTGAGAAGGAGCTCCCTAGTTGTTTAATTCAGCACTAAGTCTTTTATTTTCCCTTCTTGTATAAAGTGAATAAATTTTCTTCATAAATTAAATTATTTGTTTAATGTACTATTGATTAACATTTGAAGCCAAGGTCTCTTCCAGTCTTCCACAATAAAGAACTATAGGCTACAGAACATGGTGTATTCTGTTTTCATCTCGTATATTCTATAGAACCCACTATAGCACCACTTACTGTAATTCGCCAATTACTTAAAACTCTAAAGTCATTTTCTGTTAATTTCTAGAACACAAAAATACTGCTACTAAAGTTCTTATATACCAATTACCAAAAGTTCCCTTAATTAGAGTCTATTTGGCTTTGTGCTAAGAACTACGAGAAGGGGTAAAAAAAACCAGTGTGATAATTAATTTTATCAAAAGAGCATTAAGCCTCAGTTTGGCCTCAGCGTTTACGTTTTGCATACAGCGTTTCCCCCCCTTTTTTTTTTTTTTTTTTGCGTGAACAGTAAAATTACTGTTCACGCGACAAAAAATACTGTTCACACGACAAAATTACTGTTCACGCACTATTTATTACTGTTCACGCAATAAAAAATATTAAAAATGAATCCCATGGTACTATTCACACATTTAAAAATTATTTTGCTACAGTGTTTTCAGTTTTCAGTTTCAGCAACAATAAGTTCAATCCAAACGGACCCTAAGTCCCTCCAAAAAGCCTTTAGCAAAAGTTCAATTTTAAAACTTTTTTTTATAAGCTTATTTGTGGGTTTTTTAGTTTAAATAAAGGTTAGAAATATTATTACTAGTTACGCTACCCACAGCCTGAATTTATACCCCTAATACCCCAAACATTTTGTATTAGGGGAGGTACCAAGTACCAACTCATCTAAGAAGTGCGGTGGTGCTTATTTATATTGTCGTGCTTTTAGAAAAACCATCCTCCCTCTTAAAATAAATAAATAAATTCTCAGTCTCCACATTTAACTCGGTCTATTGGTGATGACGGTTATAAATTATGATGTTATATTTTATAAATTATATAATAAAGTTTCTACCTGTTTGCCCATAATTTACATGCTCCAAGTTTGAATAAAATTGATATCATCATTTTATTACTTGCATGGATTGGTTGCTTGAGCTGTGCTCTTAAGGATTTATAACTGTGGCCTAAGATGGGCATAGATCATAACATTACATGCAAGTTATGAATGTACTAAAAAAACCCCCACTGTATTTTGTTTTCCTGGTCTTTTTTCTTTACGTTAAATTGCTTACTTGAAAGCCTAGGAATATTAGAAGTTTATGATATTTGACAAAATTTTGAGATGCAATGCAAGCTTTGAGAAGGAAATTGTCACTTTGCCAAAAGTTTTATAGATCAATTGGTTGACATCTTTTAGCGCTTTCAAAACATCTAGAGTTCAAATTCATCATTCTCATTGTAACTATTAAATTATCAAAAAAACAATTCCCACTTTGATTAGAAGTTCTAATTTCTGGGGAAAAAAAAAACAATTTGAATCCGAATAGATGAAGAAGAACCAAAGCCTATTAATTTGGATTCATAAAGTACAAAATCTAGATTGATTTTTGTCTCTTTGGCCTCTTTTTTACGCTCTATACTTGGATTATGATGTGGATTGGAAAGTTTTATTTTTGCTTTGAAAATTTTTGTGTAAAGTGTACAACTTTACTGGCCAAAAAGTAAGGAATTATGTTTCTCTTCTCATTTCTATAGCATCAGGATTGATCAACATGTGAATACCATATCAATTTTGACTCTTTTCTCTTGATATTGTCTTTTTCTTCTAATTAAGCATTTGATTTCTATGGCAAATTGTGTTTCAGTCTTTCCACCTTAACCTTACATACATACATGACTAAGATAGTTGTTGTTGGGTATCAATTGGTAATCAATCTTACCAACTCCTTAATTTATAATCTTAGTTCCTCTTAGTTGCTTAATCAGGAATCCCAATCTAGTATTGAATTCTACAATGCAGTGCATTAGTACTATTTTTTTTTTCCCCCCTTTAAATAGCTCATGGATTCTAGTACTTCCTGGCTTTCCCCGGAGCATTTATACTGGATTTTGTATTGCTGATAAATTATACTATAGCGTCCATATTTTTAATAAAATTTGGGCCTTTTACAATGGGATGGGCCTTTTTTCTAAGGGGCAAAAAAACAAATTTTGGTGGGGGCCTTAGGCCTAGGCCTAAGTTGCCTAAGCCTCGGGCCAGCCCTGATTGCACATATACATAAGAGCATTGCACACATACATATACCACAGATTTACAAGAAAAATCTTGAGTAGATGACACACCCGAAGGAACAAGGCAGAGGACTTATGGCATGACAAAGAATAGCTCCGCGACCCTGGTCTTTTTCTTTGTCAAGCATTGGGGCCTAGTTTGGAACCGTGTTATTACCAAGCCCATTTGTCAACCCAAATGGGCCTCGCCTAGTCCATTTTGGACTTGAGGTTTCAAGCCCATTTGCAATTGGGGAAAAAAATATGAAAAAGGTATTGAACAACAATTATTATCAGCAAAATTCTCGAGTGATACATGGGTTTTAAAAAGAATCTAGTATTTTTACGTAATCAAGATAATTAATGTATTATTTCCTCAAAAAAAAGAAAAAGATAATTAATGTATTAACTATTTGTATATTATTATGATTATTTTCATTGTTATCTTTTTGTTGTATTATATTATAATCTCCTAACTCTTTTTTAATTAATATTTTGTATATTCGTGATGTTTTTATCAAAATTTTCCATTATAAAAAATTTATTGTAATAAATTTATTTATTAGTTCCAACTGAAGATTCAATTAAGATAGATACATAGAGAGATATATATTTTCTAGTAGATGTTATTAAAAATAAATATTTACAAATTAAAAAACACTGTCTACAATATAAAATTGAAATATGATAAGAATAAAATAATTTTAAAAGTGTAGATTAGATCTTCAAATTCCACCTACCCCTTATAACTATCGAATTATCAACAACAAAAAAATCACCCAATAATTATAGTTCCAACGACATTTGGAAGGACTTTATTCCTATAATTATCATGACAATTTAAAACATATATATGCTCGTGATTTTTGGATTGAGATAAGTATTGCACCTAGTGCAATAGCTTTCAATAGCTGAAATTGAGAGCTGAAAAAAGAAACTTTCAATCTTAACCATTAAATAAAATAAAATTAGACAAAGTTAAAATGTAAAAGAGCAAAAAATTTTGTGAGAGGTAATTAAGCAATCACACTAGCTTCAACACATATCTCAACCTGTGACTTTTAGCTCGCCTCTATAAATAATTCTTTCTAATGGAAGCAAAATTCCGCCCAAATCCCACCATAAATTCAACATAGTTAGGCGTGGCCTTGAAATTTGAGGTTTAAACAAAAAGTATTGAATCCAAAGTAAAAGTGTTTCTCCCTTTTTTTTTTCCCCTAGGATATCTTAAGAAAACACCTCTTCTATCAACTCGCATTTGTTCACACTTTAATGATTTACATATTTGTAAATGTGTGATTGGATCATATCACTTATACACAAGCCCACCACTAATATTTACTAAAAAAGAAAATCTATTTTTCCCTTGTCATGTATCTAAATTATGTCAATGTGTGTGGGTCTTAGATTTTTTGCTTAAGAAAATCTTAATCATTTTAAGGCATAGATTATTATTATTATTATTATTAACCAAAGTGCAAACAATATTAATGAGTGGATGACTAATGTTAGGAGAATATTTTTTACAACTCCACGCTTACCCAAAGTTGAAGCTCCCATGCAAGAACTGTATGCTTACTGTCCTTAGAGATTGCAATGTTAGGTTCTAAAGATTTAGGATTAAATGTTTAGAGTCCTAATTTGTATATATTGACAAACCAAGAATAAAAACATGTCTAGAATAAGAGTTAGACATTGCTTAAAATGTTTCAAGTCAAGTCTCAAGAATATTCAAGTTGTAGGAAAAAGAATTAAATTTCGGTGAAGCTCGATCGATCAAAGATCAGGCTTGACCGATCGAAAATCACAAAAAATAATAATTTTTGCAGAATTTAAATCAGGCCCAAGCTCGCGAAAATGTTTAGGGTTTCAGTCTAACATTCCTAAGTATAAAAGGAAAACCCTAACTACATTTTAAAGACTCTTGGAAGACTTGTGAGTTACTCCCGTGAGATCTCAAAGGTTTTGTACCTTCTAACTCTACAAGTATCTACTAGAATAAAATCTACAATCAAGTACTGGTGGAATCTAGTTGCTGCAAGATCAACAAGTGGTGGTCTGAAACCTTTGAGTGGGATCTCAAAGTCATAAATGTGGGAGCTTGTGTGCTACAAATCCAAGAGAGAAAGAGTCCGTGGATTCAAAGTTTGCACGTGGTTTGTCAGTAAGTTACTACTAGAGGTAGCAATAGATTTAGGATTAAATCTTATTGTAAAAATTTCAATTCTCTATTAGTGGATTTGTTTACCTTGAGGATAGGTAGGTCAAATCCTTCCCAAGTTTTTACTTTGAAACGATTCGTTTCATTGGTTTTCCTAGGTGATCATATCTATGTGTTATTTACTTTTCCGCTGTTTGCATTAAATGATCTTTCACTATTTAACTTGGATCTCAAAATTAACCTAAGTAATAACTTGACTAATATATTAGGTTAAACAATCTATTTTAAAGGGTCTAAACAAACAAACAGGCAAGATTCTAGCATTGTTGTGCAAAGTGGAAGGAGAGAAAGCAAAATTAGAACCCAAGAAGGTTGTATTTTTGATCACCCAAGACAAGGGAAATGAAGAGAGGAAGGGGTACTTCTCATAAATTACAAATTTCCTGTCGTCCCGTACGTCAATAAAATTAAATCTGGTGTCAAAATGAATCAAAGGCATGGGAGAGACAGAACTAGGGAGAACGAAGGCATCGATATCAAGCAATTGGGATAACAAGCAGCATGTAAAACTTATTTTGAAGATATTAAACACGTGGAAGCTTACATAAAAAACTAAGATTCACAACACAGAAGCCAAATTTTTTGCATGCGCACCTCAGTATTAATAATATGCATGCTGTGCTTTATTTATTTTCCTTTGCCTTCTGTTAGTTTTAACTCTTAATACATTTCTCATGTTTAATGTTGGATATATGTGGGTTTCGGCCAATAGTTTTTGGTGTTGTACGTGACATTGTTTTGGTAAAAGGCTTCCAACTTGCACATGAGTCCATGATCATCAATAAATGAATAAATAAATAAAATTGTTGGTAAAATTTACACAAAAATGGTCATATATGTACTTAATGGTGGCAGTAGTTAACAGAAGGAATGTACTGATCATATTTGCAAACGTGGGGAACAAATTGATAATATTAAAATTTTAAGTACTAAATTAAATTAACCACTCAGGAAAATTTTGAAGGACTAAATTGTATTTGAACAAAGTTTCTCTTCAAACTAGTTTGGAGATAAACCCTACAAACTTATCAATATATTTATATTGGGTGTGAATTTTGAAAATCTAACCGTTAGATTGCATATTCTTATTACATCCTTAATGCTTACAAAATTTCAAGAAAATCAAAGATCAATTTCTATGTCATCAAATAAATATTATAATTTCAAGTTTTTGTAATCTAAAGTTGTATATAAAAAATAAGTTAATTGATCAAATAGTAAATAATATCTGATTTGAGTGAAATTTGATATGCATGTTTAGAATATAAGACATGAAATTAAACGGTTAGATTTTCAAAATTCACACCCAAAAAAGAAATATATGAGAAGTTTGAAGAGTTTTTCTCCAAACTAGTTTGGAGAGAAACTTTGTTCATTGTATTTTAACAAAAAAATGTGGGACATTAATTAATTACTTTAGCTGAATTAGAAATAGAGGCCTGTGGAATTTTCATTCACAACCAAAAGAATATGTGGTGTCCTGATTCTTAATGTCTTTTGAAAATGTCTTAAAGGCAGGTCTTAATCAACCAAAAGACATAGAGACCTGTGAAAATGTTGGAATCAAGGAATGGTTAAGATTCTCCATGGAAATTGTAAAGGCAGCAGATGCAGAGCAGGGTGCAGTGCAAAAGACAAAGGCTCATGAGCTACAGAAACGACATGTAGTTCAGTAGCATGGTTGTAAAACTACCTGTAGCTTAGTGTCAGTTATTAAGAGCTGAGTTAGTTATGGTTAATGGACACGTTTATAGTCAAGATTAGATCATCTATTAGTTTGTTAATCCTGCTGAAATTATGCAGGTTAGTTAGGATAGATTAGCTATAACAGAGTATATATGCATTGGGATATTGTAATGTATTGATTAGTGCGATAATACAAATCTCAATTCTTTTGGATTCTCTCAATTCTCTCTAAGAATCAAGGTTTTCTTTCATGGTATCAGAGACATCAATGCGTCCTTGGCAAGTTCAACTTCCTCTGCTTCGAGTTCAAGCACAAGTACACTCTCTTCAATTTCTACTCATGGAGTTAATCCTTCATTGCTACTTCTGTCTAACATGGCGAGTATGATGATAGTAAAGCTTGATTACAACAACTATTTGGCCTGAAGACACCAAATTGAGGTGATTTTGGAAGCTTACTCAATGGAGGAGTCATGGACAGGCACTATTCACTTCCATCAATTCTCCTCTCTCTCCATCAATCTTGGCTCTCACAGTAGGTCAAAAATCTGGTAGAGGAGTCTGGAAGATCTTGGAGAAATGTTTCGCTTCTATTTCTCGATCTCACATTCTTAGCTTAAGGAAAGAATTGATGAGCCTCAAGAAAGGTTCAGAGAGCATGAACTCTTTCTTTCAAAGAATAAAAGAAAATCGTTATAAGCTTGGTGCAGTGGCAGTTTGTGTTGATGAGAAAGAGCTTATTCATTTAGATTTTGAAGCTTTGTCACTAGAATATGATGCATTTTGCTCTGCTATACAAACTAGAAGTGATGTGGTTACACTTTTAGAGATGAATACTCTACTCAATGCTAAAGAAAGATCCATCAAGAAAAGGTCTGATCTTTGAGATTCATCTTCTTTTGCTATGGCAATTAATCAGTTCAATCAATCTTTCAATAGAGGAAGGGGAAAGAATTCCAACAATTTTAGTCATGGCAATGGAAGAGGTAATAGCAATGGTCAATTCTTTGGTGGTCAATCTAATCAGTTTACTACTGGTCAGTCTCAATTCTTTGGCCAATCCTACAATGGTGAAGGTCAGTTTTCCCCTTCCCAGCCACAATCCTAGTCTAATTTTTCACAAGGTTAGAGGCCAGTGTGTCAGATCTATGGTAAGAATGGCCATACTGCTCTGGATTCCTATCATAGGATGAACTTTGCCTATAATGGGAGACATCTTCCAGCTAAGCTTGCTTCAATGGCTGCAAGTTCAATGGATGCACATTCAGTTCCTTCTTCAAACCAGAATTGGCTTACTAACATTGGTGCTTCTGATCATATTACACCAGACTTGGCTCAACTCTCTTTACATCAACAACCTACAGCTTGTGAGACTGTTACAGTAGGCAATGGGCAAGAATTACCTGTTACTCATATTGGGAATGGTAAGCTTCTTACTCCTTCACACAATTTCAACCTTATTAACATCCTTAGGGTACCACAAATTGCTTCAAATTTACTTTCAGTGCATAAGCTTTGTTAGAAAATAATGCCTTTTGTTATTTTGATGCTTATTAGTTCTCAATTCAGGATTTACCTACGGGGAAAGTCCTATACAGAGGGCTGAGTAAAGATGGGGTCTATCCTATAACACGCTTTGCTTCTGATTCATCTTAATCTACATCCTCTTTCAGTTCCAAGTGTTTTGCTATTGTTTCTACTCAGGCTTTGCTTTGGCACCAAAGACTTGGTCATCCTCGTTCCAAGATTTTACATTCTGCCTTAAATGATGTACCTTCTATTACCATTTCTTCTTCTAGTGACATTTGCTCACAATGTGTTTCTTATATAAGTGCTAAGATGCACAGATCTTCTTTTCCAAAACATGTATCTAGTACTACTTTTCCTTTGGAATTAATTCACTCTGATGTTTGGGGTCCTGCTCCTTCTGTTTCTGTGCTTGATCATAGGTTTTATGTGATATTTGTTGATGATTTTACTTGTTTTACATGGTTGTTTTTGCTTCAACAAAAATCTAATGCCTTTAGTGTGTTTGTTCATTTTAAGTCTCTTGTTGAGAATAAGTTAATACCAAAATCAAAACTTTAAGGACTAATGGTGGTGGTGAATTAGTTAAATGTGCAATTTAACAAATGAGTAATTTTGATCTGTTTTACTCGTTTTACAGAATTAAGCCAAGCATGATAGAAAGATGGAAAAGTTTTATGCACGATTAGTAGCTCCTAGAATGCTGGAGCTAATGAAAGTCACTGGTGTGCTGTGTCATGTAATCAGGACATTTCTTGTAAATATGTACCGAACAAGGACTTGGTGTAACAAGCAAGAAAGGTCTTCTTGGTCATGCTCTTTAGTCATGCCTATCAGTTCTGCGGCTTCATCCTCTTGGTTCGATCACTATCACACGCTTAGGATTTGAGATGTTTCCATGGAGAATCTTTAACCATTACAAACATCAAGACACGCCACTTTTTTTTTTTTTTTTTGGTTTGTGAATGAAAATTCCACAAGTGTCTACTTCTCATTCAGCTAACGTATTCCCACATGCTTAGGATTAGAGATGTTTATTTTTATTGATGGTCATGTGCAAGTTGTTTCTAGAGATAGTTTTAATCGAGGACGAAGTCAAGATTTGGAGTGAGGGGGGTGGCTTTGCTGCCTACTGTGTGTGGCAACTCTGGCCTCTAACTCTACCACTTAATCATTGGGAATATTTTATTTATTATTATTTTTTTTTTTGGGTGTCTTTGTTGTGTGTGTACAAGATAAGGAAAAAATTATTTTGTTTAAAATTTTTTAGAGGGCTAGGTTGTTTGTTTTGTGTAAAATAGGTTGATGGGCTTAATTTAAAAAAAAAAAATTTACTATTGGCAATTTTTGTTGTTGAGCTAATTTTTTTGGACTTATATATTTTATTTTAAATATAAACTATTAATTTTTTATGGCCTTTAAAATGTGGAAAATGCTAAAACTACAAAATTTTTACAAATTAAAAGATCTTTAATTGATTTTTTTTTTTTTTTGCCACAAATAACTTTAATTGATTTTTTTTAATTAAATTTTTTTATGATATTAATTAAAAATTTTAGATAAGGAAAAAATTATTTTGTTTAAAACTTTTTAGAGGGCCAGGTTGTTTGTTTTGTGTAAAATAGGTTGATGGGACTTAATTTTTTATTATTATTAATTTTACTATTAGCAATTTTTGTTGTTGAGCTAATTTTTTTTGGACTTATATATTTTATTTTAAATATAAACTATTAATTTTTTATGGCCTTTAAAAGGTGAAAAATGTTAAAACTACAAATTTTTTACAAATTAAAAGATCTTTAATTGATTTTTTTAATTATATTTTTTTATAATCATCTATATATATATATATATATATATATAAAAAACCGAAGCCTCTGAAACTCTCACAATTTTCCACATCATCACTATTTTCTTTTTCTTTTTATTTTAGATTCTTTTTATTTTAGGTTTTATATCTGTAGGGACCAGGTTTGAGGGAGTGGACCCAAGCCCAGTTTTCCCCGCAATGAATTTGTAGAGGATGGATTCAAGAACTAGGCGTTAGTGAGAAATGCAGCGACCATGCATGGTTGTACGTGAGTGGGATAATTTGAACGTGCAATGGGATGAGTAATAATGCTCCTCGGACGTGTCTTCCAGAACTTGGAGTCCTTATAATTTCTTTCTCTAAGACTGAATAAAAAGTTCTCTCTCTCAGTACATGCAGATTACTCCCCTCGTTTTGTTCTTCTCCCCCCCTTTTTTAGGAGGAGTTCATTACATTATATATCCCTCTCCCAATCAATCCTAGCCCTACATTTGTAAAGGGATTAGGGCATCACTTGAGTGCCTGTCCCATCAGCCACCTTCCCATGGTCTCTGTAGGTGGCAGCAACCAAGGTGGCACTGTTGAGGCGTCCCTTCCTCATTAATGCGGCTAGGACGTTAGTTGGGAGCATTTAATGTGGAGATGACAGTTCATCTGGGATTTGCTCCTCCACCATGCTTCCATGTCCGGTATTTGGTACCCGCTGTTCGTTCCTTGGATGCTCGGGGAGGCTCCCTTTGAGGGAGTGCTGCTTGCACTTTCTCGGACCTCGGACTTCCGAGGATGCTATCATCCTTGGCGTTGTTTAAAGGGTAGCTGGGCGCTACACTTCAGTCCTCGATCCATGGGCGCGTCCTCGGACATGGGCCTTGGGCCCGGTTGGGAGTGGGCTGGGGTCGTCTGACCATTTCTTGGCCCCACAAAGATAATTGAAGCTAATTATGTAAAAATTATACCACAAGATTAGATACTTTATATGGGTCATAAAAATTAGTTATAAATTATTTGAAAATGAAATTATAAAGTATCCGCGCATCGTGCGGGACATCATCTAGTAATTGACAAATAACAGTGATTTTTTTTTTTTTTTTTTAAGGGGGAAAACATAGACCAATAGATTAAGAAAACCCGGCTAAATCAGCCTAAAGTACAAAAATAAATTATGGTGGAACATATTTTCAATGAATCAAATTCATTCAAATAATGAAAATCTTCAAATTGAGGCAGATCTAAATTTCTTAGGCATCTTGAAAGTTCAAATAGCATTGAAAACACTATGAACGTTTAGACCCCCAATAAACAAAATATCAATTCAAGCTTTGTATCAAACAATGTAAGTGCGGAAAATGATTATAAGCTTATACCAGAATTGATAAACAATCTAAACCAAATAAAATCACATCCATAGCAAAAATTAAATAGCAAAGATTAAGGGAAGAGAGATGCAAACACAAGGACAACATAGCGATGTGTTATCGAAGAGGAAACCAAAGCCCTCGACGTAAAACCTCTCCACCACCCTCCAAGCGGTCAATAATCCACTAGAAAATGAAGTTGGGATACATGAACAGCAATAGACCCTCCAAGCCTAATCTACCCAGGTACCTAAGCCCTCCAAGCTTCTTGCTTCAACGAGGTTACGCCGAACCTTTGTCTTTTTTTGCTTACCAGATTCCGCTATTATCCATAGCATCAACCAATAACCATTGGTCCCTTCTTAACTGCTTTCCAAAGCACCAAATATCATTCTCACAGATGTGGGTATGGTGAGAAAAGGATTTGGGTAAGAACCTCTCAAGGATGTAACAATGGAAATGATGAAAGTAGAGGAATTTGAAGAGTATCTATGTGAAGATTGTGGATGAATCAATCTTGTTTTTCTCTAGGGTTTCTCTCTTCAAATTCTCTCTGGAATCTCTCTATATTCCATGGGTTTAAGGGGTATTTATACTTGGGTGAAAAGGGAATACGAAAAGTCAGTTTTTCCCAAACAGGGTGGTCTGGCGGCTTGGCCTCGCACTTGGCTGAGTCGCGAGATAACAGAACGACCAGGCTGGACTTTTTGTCCTGTAGTGCTCTAGCTGGCGCGACTATTCATTTTCTTGCATGCTTTACTCGTGTGCTGCATTTGGCGGCTTGCCAATCGCGAGTCACCCGCGAGTCCCAGCCGTGAACCCCTACATCTTGCACAATCTTGAGCATTTCTTCACACTCTCTCACTCACTACCCTTACATGATTCCCACCTAAATACACGGTTACTAATTGCTAAAATACAAGCAAATTTGGCACGGAATAAAGCTAATACAATGGTTGATTAAATTCAACCTTACAATCTCCCCCTTTGGCTATTCCATGACAGAACCCTACAACAAACTCTAGACTTAATGTGTGAGTTGGGAACAGTTGATCCAAACTCACTCACACCTAACTCTAGAATCTGTGAAGCTCTTGAACCATAAGAACAATTATCTCCTGAAACACAACAACACACTATGATCATTGTATGCAGAAAACTTGTAATGCATATGGAGCAAGCACAATGCGATCAAGCAAAATGGAAATAAGAAATAAACTAAGGCTTGACCAAAAACGAACAATCACTTTAAAAAGTGATCACAATGCTCATTTACACATGGAATGAACATCCGGACATGCAAGGTAATAAGCTCAATTGCAAAGAATCATTTGCATGTCCAACACTCGACCAATGCTATAACACTAGGAAATTGCATTAAGGATATAAAATCCAACAAAGAGCACAAGAGTGATGTACTTAAAGAAAATGCATGACATTTAACATCAAGTACTTAAGCTACAAAGCATGAGTACATAAACCTTAAAAGCTTACACAAGCAACAGGTACAAACTATAAAATATTAAATAAACTAAAAGTGTTTAAAGTTTCTCCCCTTCAAAATGATGAGAAGCTGTGATGCACTTGGAATATATATACCTGTAACCTGAAACACTTGCACAAAACACATTAGACCCTCAAGGTAAAGCAAGTCATAAAAGGACAAGTATTGCAATCAAGTAATCATGAAGTGAAACATGTGAGCAACTTGATCAAACACCAAACACCAAAACAAAATTTTCTTATTAGCTCAATGTCTTCTCCCCCTTGGTATATGCATCTCCCCTATAGAATATCTCTCCCTCTACAAATGTGCACGAGAAATAAAATTTCTTCTCCTAAGAATGTGCACAAGGGTCATATAGAAATGAGAAAAACTCTCTGATATACTCTCTAGAGTATACTCTCCCCCTTTTTGTCAGGAATAGACAAAGGTTCAAAAAGAAACGAGGGCAAGAGATGAAGGTATGAACAAGGATAATAATGCATGAAGGGTGCGAGATGAAAGAGAAAAAGAAGCTCAAACCTAAGACAAAACAAAATGCTACAAAGCTTAAGGTAAACATGACATGCTGGGATGAAGAAACGAGTATAGACTAATGCATGACAAGGGTAGCAAGGTGTGTGCAAGAGGTGGCAAAGTTCAATGCATGACCAATGCATGAAAAATGTACATGTGGGGCAAGGTGTGTTAAATACACAACCAATGAACCAAACATGTTCCTAATGAGGAAACATGAGAAACCCCAAAGTTTGATACTCATCAGAGTCCAAGCGAGCGAGAAAATGCCTAAGAAACATTTTATCAAACACCTAGCATGCACACTATGAACAACAATGTGAAACAATGCATGAACATCATGAAATCTACCCTAAATACATGCTCTTTTTGCCACAAGGGGCCAACATCCAGAGCAAAACATCAAAAGAAACTAATCCCATTAAAAAATTTGACAAAAATAAAGTTACCCCAACCCCTATGATGAAAAACCCAACCAAGTGCACAAAACTCTCCAAAACATAATCTAAGGATCCAAATCAATGAAAATAGTTTAAAATAACCTTAGAGATGTTAATGGAATGAAAAACCATTCAAATTGATTGGGTTTTGATGTAAAAATATTGAAAGAGAGGTTTAAAAGAGGATGGGAGAGGTTAAAAACAGGTTTCCCACGAAAAGCCCTTTAAAAAGCTGTTTCTAGGTAATTCGCGACTGGGCGAGTTGCCAAAATTTTCGCGAGTCGCCAGTGAGTTGTGAGTGAGTTGCCAAAGCTTCTGGCTTGAACTCGCGACTGGGGTTTCGCGACTTGCGAGTCGCGAGATGAGTCGCCAAAAATTTCACGACTGGCGAGTCAGTTGCCAGTAAGTCGTGAAAAACTCTAACACTTGTTTTTCAACACAGAACATGTTTAAATAATGAAAAACAATGTAAGCACAAAACATTAACACAAAAAGTGATAAAAATCACTTCCAAATACATATAAAATGACCAAAAATCTTTTTGGATTGATCCATATATAGTTGAGCACACACACATCACATTTAAACAAGTACAATCGAACAAATGAATAACGCATTCATTGAACATTAGGCATGTGTTTTGTGTGTGTATTTGTGTTGTGTGTGTGTATCAAATGTGGAATAGTCCTTAGTCTAGAGTGAAGCTTCAATGATCAATTCAATCAAGTCATATACAATTAGTGCTAAGACAAGTGGTCTATCTCAATTATAGAAATGAACATATATAACCTCCCACAAGAAAATGATTACATATCTTTGAAGCTTTTCATTTGACTTCTATACAATTCATAACATTTGATCATTTTGAATCAATACATCTCATTTTGAGATCAATGCCTAAAATTTTTTATTTTCAATTTGATGAACAAGCCTTTGGCTTTTGGGCATCATACATTTTCATAAAAGTTGCTTTCCCTTTTTCCTAATCAAATATAAGTATGTGCGACGGCTTTTCCAGCTCATTATCTCTTTTCATTTTGAGATTTACATTTGTTAAGCTCTTTAAGCAATAAAAATAAAAGAGTCGGAAGATATATAGGCACAAGTTTACGCATGTATCAAAATCAACATGACAATTGACTAATCATTCATGACAAGCTTGAAGATTGATTTACAACAATCACAAAAAGATGTTAAGATTTTTCCCACAAAGATATAAGTGCATAAAAAACAAGCTAAGCTTATAAATGCACAAAACCATTAGTACAAAGGTACAAGGTAAAATTCACATGTGATATGTGCTCAAACATATATGATCAAACTTTTTAAATTTTTCACTTTTTATGTGATTTTGGATTTTTACTCACACAAAACTAAAACATAAAAGTAAGATCAAAGTAGAAATAATGCATATAAAGAAATGTAAGATGCACAAAATGCATGAAGATATGACATTTGATGCATGAAGGGTCTAACAAAGATTGAAAGAATTAGATCAATGACCAAAAGAATTAGATCAATGACCAAAAGAGCACAAGTTCAACCATAGGAACCCTTCCTCATCCAAACAGAACGATTGTTTGGAATAAGTGTCTCAAGAAAAATGAGACGAGGGTTGGAAGAATGAGAACCGGAGGTGCACATAGTCAAGGAGTTAAGAGCATTAAACATTTTCTTTAACAACATGCTATTTTCACTCAAATTCGGTTTACCCTTTTTAGCACACCTTCCAAGAAGCTCAAGTTTCTCTTTTCTGTTGATTATATTAAGAGCATGAAACTTAGAGCAATGAGGTCTTAGATGACCAGAAGCACCACAATGGTGACACATAATGTGTTTAGGTCTACTAGGCTTTTTGGAAAGGGATCTAGCAACATTGTTTTGTTCCCTCTTCAACTTATGACATTGAGGTCTTATATGACCAATCATGCCACAATGATGGCAAGTTGGAACAAATTTAGATCCATCCAAAACCTTAGGTTGAGACCTAAACGAAGGCTTTGACTTAACAAATTTTCTCTCCACCTTTTGATTTCTTTTATGTGGAGGAATGTACACTGATTTGTCATTTGAGGTAGAACACAAAATAGGCATAAAATCGGGTACCACCACATGATTGCAACATATATTTTCATCATTTTTAGCAATAGGTTCAGCAATCAAACACTTGGCATGCATCTTAAGAGATTCATTTTTACATTTTAGCTCATCAACAAGTTTGTTAGACAAAACAAGTTTGTTAGACAAAACAAGTTTAGCATCGAAGTCCATATTCAAACATTCAAACTCTTTTAGTTTTTCAAGAGAATTTTCAGCAAGTTTCTTATATTTCTCAACCAATTTTTCGGATTCATTGAGCTTAGCAATCAAATCATCCTTTTCACAAAATAACTTGCTTAAATTCTTTTGAAACTTCTTAGCCTTTTTCTTCAAGAGTTTGTCATTTGGAATATCAACAATACCCAAAGATTCATGTAACATAGCATCACAATCATGAGAATTAACACTCACAGAGGCATTTTCACAAACATGTGACATGCTACATTCATCATTAACCAAATCATACAAAGAGGCATACAAACCACAATCCATGGCTAATAACACAAGGGGTCAAGGATCACACTTAGGTATTTAAACCACAACAAGTGTACCCGCTCTTATACCAATTGAAAGTTCAAATAGCATTGAAAATACTATGAACGTTTAGACCCCCAACAAACAAAATATCAATTCAAGCTTTATATCAAACAATGTAAGTGCGGAAAATGATTATAAGCTTATACTAGAATTGATAAACAATCTAAACCAAATAAAATCACATCCACAGCAGAAATTAAATGGCAAAGATTAAGGGAAGAGAGATACAAACACAAGGACAACATAGCGATGTGTTATCGAAGAGGAAACCAAAGCCCTTGGTGTAATACCTCTCCATCGCCCTTCAAGCGGTCAATAATCCACTAGAAAATGAAGTTAGGATACATGAATAGCAATAGACCCTCAAAGCCTAATCTACCCAGGTACCTAAGCCCTCCAAGCTTCTTGCTCCAACGAGGTTACACCGAACCTTTGTCTTTTCTAGCTTATCGGATTCCGCTATAACTAATAGCATCAACCAATAACCATTGGTCTCTTCTTAACTACTTCCCAAAGCACCAAATATCCTTCTCACAGATGTGGGTATGGTGAGAAAAGGATTTGAGTAAGAACCTCTCAAGGATGTAACAATAGAAAGGATGAGAGTAGAGGAATTTAAAGAGTCTCTATGTGAAGATTGTGGATTAATCAATCTTGTTTTTCTCTAGGGTTTCTTTCTTAAAATTCTCTTTGGAAGCTCTCTATATTTCATGGGTTTAAGGGGTATTTATACTTGGGTGAGAAGGGAATGCGAAGAATCAATTTTTCCCAAACAAGGTGGTCTGGCGGCTTGGCCCCGCGACTTGGGTGAGTCACAAGTTCAAGCCACGAGATAACAGAACGGCCAGACTAGACTTTTTGTCCTGTAGTGCTCTAGCTGGCGCGACTATTCATCTTCTCAAACGCTTCACTCGTGTGCTGCATTTGGCGGCTTGCTAGTCGCAAGTCACACGCAAGTCCCAGCCGCGAATCCTTGCATCTTGCACAATCTTGAGCATTTCTTCACACTCTCTCACTCACTACCCTTACATGATTCCCACCTAAATATAGAGTTACTAATTGCTAAAATACAAGCAAATTTGGCACGGAATAGAGCCAATACAATGGTTGACTAAATTCAACCTTACACATCTAAAGACTAAGCCTTTTTATTGAAACCACAGAGAGAAAATACATCAGATCTTTTAGCCAAGCCAGAAATATGATTGCTGAATTAACGAAAATAGTACATTAAAGACGTGATTGCTGAATTACACAAATTATTTGCTCCAATATAATATATCATAAACTTACAAACTATGCTGGCTACCTTCATAATAAGTCATCAACCTTGTGCACCTGTGGTAAAGGAAGATAAATTTCAATGAATTAGAATAATAAGCTTTGAATTTCTAAAAATGGCGTTGTAGTGACTTGTGACTGAGCTGTTCCCCTACAATTTAAAAGATATTTATTAAGCCATTACCTACAAGGCTACAATTTAATTGGAAAATTAAGTATCAATTTTTTTGTTTTGTTTTACACCTTTAAGAAAATTTAAAATGCAAGAAATAATTTTTGGAATTATGAAATCCAAACTCATTTAATATTTTCTAAATTACACCAACCTTCCTTAAAGTTTTATGAAATGACACTCCCCTTCTTATGTTTTATGAAATGACATATGACACTCATTCCTTAAGGTTTATATAAATGTAATAGTTAATACATATCTCAAGGGAGGGGAGTGTCATTTTTTCCAAGTTTGAATAAGAATATATTTTTAAAATGAAATATTCTATTAGTGAAATCATAGTTTGAGAGGCATGGACTTAGCTGTTGCATTTATATAAATCTCAAGTGAGGAGTGTCATTACGATAAACGTCAATGGAGGGTGGTGTCTTTACCCTTTAATATTTATGGAATTAGCAATCCATTTACTTAGAAGATATCATACATATCTATCATAATAAATACCTATTACTAAAATATATAGTTCTATATACAAACACAATCTAGATTTTCTTACAAAAACTTAATATTAGTTCAAATGTAAATTTCAATGAATTCTTAAAAATTGTTTGTTAATATCTTTAGTTGAAAAATGTAAATGTGAAATAAATTTATTGCATCAGAATAACAAAAATTAATTTAATGAATCAATCAAGAATGAACTATTTGCATAATCTTACCAAGTAACATCCTTGAAAGACATTTTGGAAAAATTACACTTTACCCCCTAAATTATATCTCTTTTTACACTTACACCTCTAAACTATGAGAATAAACATTTACTTCCTTAAACTATATGTTTATTTGAGAAAGTTTTTTAGACTTAGTTAAGAATGTTATATGCATCTAATTATGTTTATTTTAAAATATTATATATATATATATATATATATATATATATATATATGACAAATTACATAATAATTTGAAATTTTAAACAAGCAAGATTTCTCCAATAAATTAATTAGTTAAAATTTGTAGCATTTACATGTCTATCACAGCAATTTAGTACACTAGCCATGGTCTCGTGCGATACATGGATAATGCTTTAAGCTGATATGTGAAAAACTTATATAGAATATCCGAAATATTTTAAAGTAATAACATGAAGTAATGTTGCGATAACATGAAGAGATTTTTGTTAAATTAATGATATAATACAAAATTAAGGAGATGGAGAATTCAAACTATAGAGAAAAAGTTACATAAATTAAAAATTAGCTATTATGTGGTGTAATATCTTCTAACAAAAAAAAAAAAAAAAAGGGTGTAATAAGTTGATTGTTTGTTTAATCATTTATTTTTTTGCTAAAATTTTTAATCATAGTTTTTGTTTTTACACTGGCTTGGAGTTAGCATAAAAAATTGGGATAATTACAGTAAACCCACTTGTGGTATCGCCCATTTTCACTTTGTCTACCCGTGGTTTAATCATTTACACTTTGCCCACTGAACTTCAATCTATTACCCATCCGTAACCCACCTCACCATCAGATGTTAGAAAAACACATTTTTATTCAAAATCAAAACATAACACGGATCAAAAACACGAACCCACTCTTCTTTTCCTCATGAGCCCTAGAAACACGAAAATCCCTTGTATTGAGCTGGGGTTTTGATTTTTCTGATCGTGCTTTCATGTGAGGGTTAGGTTCTAACTTTGGGTTGTCTTGAGGCATTGAATATTCAAAGATAGATCATCACCAGGTACGACATTTATGCTTTATGTGGGTTTTAGGGTTTAAAGTTTTGATGGTAGCTTTGATTCACAGGAAGAGAGCAACACAAGAGCTAGAGAGAAATTGAATTGGAGGCGCAATATAATCGGCACGAATCTTCAGCCACCCAACATAGATCATGTTAAACCATCCTTGTATCTCCGAAGTTTGTGGAATGTGCCAATTATGGTTCTGGAAATAATGCCAACCTTTCAAGTGGGCAACCACTTCAACTGCTAGAAATGTCAAGGCCATCACTAAGAATGCTAAAATGATTCTAAACAATAATCTTCCTTTATTCGATTTCTCATTCTCCATTGTAACTCCCTGGCCAAATATCAATCTATTCTTAATGACACCAAGCAATGTCCAAAGACCATTTCTGAGCCATGCAATGGAACCGACAGCTCGATGTGCCTTTAGAAGCAAAACCCATGTAAATTGTTTTGCATTCTTTCCCCTATCCTTATTAACCCATTGGAATGCAGCCTTAGAACTATTCATATCTAGTACAGAGTAATTGTGGTTCTCCATGACTATTACTTACTACTACTGGATTAACCTTCTTTTTACTCTGTTTTGGCTAACTAACTACAAAAATCTATTAATGGAGCCATATTTACCTCTCAAGTGTACAGAATTCAGACACAAGTACACAAACAACTCCATTAAAACAAAGCACACAAAGTCCACTATACAAGAACCAATCCCTTAAAACCTTAACATTTTTAACAATTTTACAAAACCCAGTTCCAATATTGAGAAACTCAAGTACAAAGTTCCCAGCCTAACTACAAAGAAACAGAATTTCCATTCAAAGTCTTAACTTTTCAAAACCCAGAAGCCAAAATGGGAGAACTCATAAAACTCATATGAGGACCGGCCACAAAGAATCAAATCCACCACTCAACTAATGAAGAGAAACTCAGTTCAAACCTCAGCATTCCACACCAAATGATCAATGCCCAAATCAAAACCCCAGCTCAATACAAGGGATTTTCGTGTTTCTAGGGCTCATGAGGAAAAGAAGAGTAGGATCGTGTTTTTTATCCGTGTTATGTTCTGATTTTGAATATAAATGTGTTTTTCTAACGTCTGATGGTGAGGTGGGTAACGGATGGGTAACGGATTGAAATTCAGGTGGACAAAGTGTAAATGATTAAACCACGAGTAGGCAAAGTGAAAACGGGCCATGTTACAAGTGGGTTTACTATAATTATTCCTAAAAAATTTGTAATTTCATGTAAATGTTTAGTTGGCCTATGGAAATATCATCTAAAATTTATGATGTCATGTTTATGTTATTGATGTATGATAGTGGTAAGTTAAACACTCAGTGAAAACAATGCTATCCTATTAATAGAATTTTATTATAATCCAAAATATGTAAAGAAGTTGAGGTGTAAAGCTAAATGAAATATTACTCTTACAAAGCGCCACATGACAGAATCGCATGGTCTCTCATGTGATTTTTTTAAATTTCTTATATATATTTTTTTTAAACCATATAAAATTCTTATATATATGCATATATATATATATATATATAGTTGGTGCATACTTATAGATAATTAATGTGTATTCACTTCATTGACACATTCAATGAACTAAAAGTTTTACATAAATGTAAATTTTGATGAGGTGGAAGCCTAAATGAGAGATGCTCAACGAATGTGCAACTTAACAGAATCTCATATCTCCCACATGAGGTTTCTGCTTATATATATATATATATATATATATATATATATATATATATTTTGATGATTGATGTGCCGATAATTTAAGCCTATGTCTTTTATAGGGATCTCTGTCTAGATTAACAGGGGGCGTAAGCCAATTTCTTGTGATGTCTCATTAAGCCAATTTCTTGTGATGTCTCATTAATAATGGAAATCACCCAAATCTCTCTCTCACACACACAAAAGAGAAGAAGAGGAAGAGTAATTGGACTCATTCCCAATCCTATGTATAGTAGAATGAACAAATAAAATTTCAAGTGGCTCCAATCTTTTTAGTTTTGCAAGATGGACAGTGGCTTTCTAATTGCTATATGATTCCCTTAAACATTTGGAATGGCTTTATTAAGTTAATTAGATCATGTGGTGTGGGTGGATACATTACCATATATATATATATATATATATATATCAATGGAAAAACAAAATTTACCTGTAGCGCGAACTCATTATCTTTGTATACTAGTTTTAAGAATGCTTTCTCGAATTTTATGGAGCTCAACTACAATAGTACTGATGTTCATCCTTTCCCTTGGAAATTCTGTGGAACAAGCAACTCCAATTCCAAGTATCAAAATCAAGCATTCTTGAATTTTGGAACTTCCATTTTGATCCTCATTTCGAGTGTTGTTTATCCTCCTCATCTCTTCCTCTTGCCTTTCCCAAAGAAGATTAGGATCTATAATGTCAATTTTTTGTTCTAACAAAGCTGCTTTGACAAAGTCATGAAGGTTTAAATTATCTTGAAAAATGCTATCAGTAGGTCTCTTTCCCGTGATCATCTCTAACAATAGCATGTCGTAACTATAGATGTCACCATATAGTGACACTTCATTTCCCATACCATACTCTGCAATTGCATGTAACATATGTTGTAAGATAGGCAAATATTTGTACTAGAAAAAGAAGGGAAAGAAAGAAAAAATCTCACAAGTAATAAAGGTTTATTTTCAATGGCATGTAATAAGAAAAATAATAATAAAGAGAAGTGAAAATTTATTATGACACATTTTATCTAGGGTCAGCTAAAAGCCTAGGCCTAAGGTTCTATATACATAAAATTTCATAAAAGAGTCCCAAGGACCACATCAACACAACAACAAAAAAAAAAAAAACAACAAAAACAAAAAAAGCTCCAAACGATTATTTTAAAAAAGAGAAAAAAAGTGGGTTTTGTGTTTTTTTTTTTTTTCCTCACACCTCCAAGAAGGCCGCTAAAATATAGGTAATAGAAATCCAATTCAATTGAAACCCAAACCTATTTCACAAAAATAAAATTTATATGAGAGTGTTGATTAAGTTAATTAATTATTATTAGTTGTACAAGAGACGTCACTAAAACCTAAATACAATAGTTGAATTAGTAATTTGCATCTCAAAAAAGCAAAAACTTTGATTTAAAAAAAAAAGTTAAATAGATATTATTTGATTGATATTTAACTATTTTAAAAATCTCACTTAAAATTATTGCCTTAGGCATCAAATTGTATTTCGTGGGCCCTAATTTTATCTTCTAGATACAATACATCCATATTGAATCTATCATTTCATGCTTGAATTAATAGTAGTAAACTATGGGCAAAAGAAAGAAAATTAAATTTAAGAAATGTAAAATATATTTACCTGGAGGAGTATAACCAACTGTTCCTCTAACCCAATGGAGCTTGATTGATTAGCAGAACAATCTTGGGAAACATCATGAAGGAATCTTGCTAAGCCGAAGTCGCCTACATGTCCAATCAGGTCATCATCGAGAAGAACATTACTGGTCTTGAGGTCACAATGAACAATTGGTGTTTCACAACGATGATGAAGATAATCCAATGCACTAGCAACATCAATGGCGATATTCAATCTTTGAAGAAGACTTAACTTCCTTGGTTCCTCAATAGCCTCATTTGTTCTTGGAGTTGGGTGCAACCACTCATCTAGATTGCCGTTTCCCAAGAACTAATATACCAAAGCTTTAAAATGATGACCTTGATAGTCAATACCTAAACATGCTGTGAGTACCCTTACAAGATTTCGATGTCTGATGTTTCTTAGAGCCTCACACTCGGCCATGAAACTTTTGGAAGCTCCGCAACGTGAGAGGTTAAGCACCTTGACAGTAACCATATGTCTGCCTTGATCAAGAATTCCTTTATACACGGACCCAAAGCTACCCTTACCAATTAAATTAGCAGAAGAGAATCCATTGGTAGCATTTAGGAGACTTTGGTAAGATACATTCAAGAGGAAATTTACTGAATCAATTGAGGTATTTTTCTTCCTTTTTTTTTTTAAAGAGCAAACAAGTAGAAGCGATAGAATCAAAGTTACTCCAAAAAGCCTAGAAAGTATAGAGATTATTAATTTCACAGTAAGAGTCAACTTCTTCTTTTTTGATTAGTCGTATTTGCACTTAGGAAGCTGAAACTTAGGTATGCCGCCACAGAGCTCACCATTTCCTTGAATTGAAGTTGCATTTGCATTCTTGAATACTCCAGTTGTTGGTACCTCACCCTCGAAATGGTTGTATGATAGGTTCAATAATTGTAAGAAATCAAAGCCCTCCAAAAATTTTGGAATCTTGCGAGAAAAATTATTGTTAGAAATGTCAAAATGTTCAAGACCTCTCAATGATTCCAAAGATGAAGGAACATCCCCTTGGAAGAAGTTTCTTCTCATGGCTAGAAACTCTAGCTTTACACAACTTGCAAGGCTTGCAGGAATTTTACCAAATAACATGTTTTCAAAAATATCTAAATGTTCCATATTTTTTAAATTTCCTATTTCCATGGGAAGGACACCAGTGAATTGGTTGCCAGACAAGTCAACACTGTTTGGTGATGTTAGGACATATGTGTGTTCACTTGTTTAGAACATATGTCACTTATTTACGTAAATTGGCTAATCCTTTTGACAAAACGCACTCTACTTGTAATTGGGTAGTTCTAGGTGTTTTTAATACTTCAAGAAACAAGGTTTCAAGATCAAGTGTTGAAGTCATCAAGTCTGTCCAAGAAAAAGCAAGCTAAAGTGTAATTTCATTAAAGCTCGACACCTGCTCGATAGCTACCTCGACACCTGCTATCTGTCGAGATTTATAAAATCAACTTTTCTGATTTAATTTTCTTGGGATCCGTGAATGTGTTTTTGGGCCTTCTTTTCTTCTAACCCTAAACATATAAAAGGATTGTTTTAAGAGCCGTCAAGTGGTACACAAGTTGCAAAAGCATTGAGCAATCCTTGTTCAAGCAAATTGTGATCAAAAGACGAAGTTCTTAACCTAGTTCATCTTCTCTCAAGAAGTTGCTGTGTATGTGCACCATAGGGTTTTGTAACCAAGCATCTTCCTGATCTTCATCGTGTATGATGAACTGAAGAACTTTGCAGCCAACCTTTCCTTCTAAGTTGGTGTTTGAAGTCGCGTACTGGGATCCGCGTATTGGTTAGTCATGTACTTGAGAGCCGTGCATCAAAGGTGGAAATTGTCACTACAGATCAAGTCCAATTGGGTATTGGGGTAAGGGTTCAACTGTATGTTGGTAAGGTACTTGGGATTCCTTTACTTGTAACCGCTTGATTTGATAATAGTGGAGTTTCGGGAGTGGTGACCAGAAAATCACCCGGTGGGATTTTTGCTGTTAGGGTTTTCCCCATTCGTAAACAAATCACCGTGTTATTTATTTTCCGCTTCATATTTAGTATTTGGTGATTTGTTTGTGCTTCCACGTATTTGCATGTTAAATTGATTAATTAATAACTTGGCTAATTAATTAATTGATTTTATCACAAAGGGTCATTCAGATTGTGGCCTATCAAGTGGTATCAGAGCGGGCACACTCTGATTAGGTTTAATCTTTGCTGTGTTGATCCATTGACCCCTGTTTGTTATGGATAGAGGACAATCTTTAATCATACCTCCTTTATTTGATGGCACTAACTATGCATACTGGAAAGTACGCATGAGAGCTTTCTTACAGTCTTTAGATGAGAAGGTGTGGCAAGCTATAGAGATTGGCTGGACTAAGCCAAAAGAAGAACCGGCCGATTGGGATGATGCTAAGATCAAGGCGGCTAACTTCAACAGCAAAGCGCTAAATGCTCTATTTAGCGCAGTCACCAATGAGGAGTTCAAGAAGATATCCTCAACTGAAATTGCTAAGGAGGCTTGGACTATCCTCCAGATAACCTATGAAGGAACAAAGGCTGTCAAAGATTCAAAGTTTTAGAGGCTCACTACAAGCTTTGAAGAAATTAAGATGGAGGAGGATGAGTCGTTTGATGATTTCTATGCCAAGCTCAAGGACATAGTGAACTCAGCCTTCAATCTTGAGGAAACCATCCCTAAACCCAAGATTGTAAGGAAGGTGCTCAGATCTCTACCTGAGAGATTTCATGCCAAGATTACGGCAATTGAGGAATCAAAGGATATAGACAAGATTCCTTTGACTGAGCTGGTTGGAAACTTGCAGACCTATGAGATAGGTTTATCTAGGATTAGCAAGTCAAATAAAGGCAAAAGCATGGCCTTGAAGGCAAAGAGCAGTGACACAGATGAGTCTTTTGATGATGAAGATTCCAAGATGAAGTCCTACATTACTCAGCAGTTCAAGAAGTTTATGAAGAATGCCAATGGAAGGAGCTTCGACAAGGACCGCAGGCAGTTCAGTTCTTCTCAGTTTAAAAGCCAAGACAAAAGGAAGAAGGATGCTAAGGAGGGCGGTCAGTATACTGTTCCCGCATGACCAAAGTGCTTTGGGTGTCATGGGTTCGGACACATGAAACATGAGTGTCCTACATATCTCAAGAGCATTGAGAAAAGCAAAGCCCTTGCTGTAACCCTAAGTGGCACTGAGCCTGAAGATGATTTCGACAATGAGGATGACGGAATCCTAAATGCCTTCACTGCCACAATCAATCCTACTGAAGGGATTGTTGAAGAAGTGGATGAAGAAGAAGAATTGGTGGAGTCCAAATTTGAGAAGATGGATGATCAAGATGATATCCATTCAGCCTATGAGAAGCTTTACAAGCTCTCTGAAAAGCATAAGAAATTATATAGGCTGACTACCAAGAAGCTCAGTGATGTGGAACTTGATCGTGAAGAGTTGTCCACGAAGTTTGATGAGGCAAATCAAACTATTGGAGTACTGAGATTTGAGAACAACTTTTTGGCTGAGAAGACCAAGAAGCTTAAAGCGGAGCTGTTTCAAGTCAGAGCTCAACTGGAGAGAACCTCAAGTGCAAAGCTTGATGAGATGCTTAGCAACTAGAAATCTGCTTTGGATCGAACTGGTTTGGGGTATGGTATTTCTTTCTCTAATACTGCTTCTACTAGCAATACTGTTTTTGTTCCTCCTGTTAATAACACTGAAATTGAGAACATTGATGTTAAAACTAAATTAGCTAGTGAGAACTTAGACAAGAGAAAATCTATCTTAGGAGCACCCCCTAAGCTAGATAAGAAAGATGCTAAAAACCCTAGGGCTAAGAAAGCTAACTCTCAAAAGCCTAAACAAAAGAAGCAGCATCTCTGTCATTATTGTGGAGCTGCCGGTCATACTCGACCAAATTGCTATAAGTGGTTAGCCACTCAACAGAGCAATGGCATGATAGCATCTGGAAGCCAAAATCAGCTTCAATCCTCTCTTGCTCCTCTTGGAGATCTTCTAAAAGCCCTCATGTTCCTTTCGAACTTGAACGGTTTAAATTCTTCCCCCTCACCGCCTGTTCAAGGATTCATTCAAAGGAAAGGTTCTTCCAAGGTGTGGAAGAAAAAGGACTCTAAGTGATTTCATCACTTTCTTCTCCCTTCTTGTTTTTCTTGATTGTTGCATTACTTGTGTGTTTTTCTTTTCTGCTAAGTCAGTCTAGTTTTTTCTTTGCTTTGATAACATGTTTTTGTTTGTTTATTTTCAGTTTTGTTTATTTTGTTTTTGAAAAAAAAATTTAAAAAAATTGAAAAATTGAAAAAAAAAATACAAAAACAGTGTGTGTTATGTGTACTTTGGTATTTGTGTACCTTGGATGGCCAATGAAACAAAGTTTTCTAAACTTTGCGTCGTTTGTAGCTTAGATGAGCATCTCTATACACAACTAAGCAAGTGAGCTTTGTGGCTCTTGTTTGTGATGAGTAAGATTAAGTTATCTCTTAAACTTAACACTCATATCACTCTTTTTGACGAGTAGGACTAGAAAATCCTAAGAGAAAGGCATAAATGACCATCTCACCACTGTTGCCCGCCAATCATAGTATGACACCTGTATGCTTCGGCATAGCAAAAGTGCAGTGTCAAAGACATCCGTATGCTTCGGCATAGCAAAAGTGCAATGTCTATGCTTAACATGTTGGGTATTTCTTTTCTCTTTTTATATGCCCATGCATGATATGCTTAAAAGAAAATATGCAAAGAAAATATAAAGCTAAAAGATTAAAAATGCTTTAAATATGATTGCAAGCGTGTTTTCTAGGAGATGTGGGAGTCATAGGATGTACCTCAAAGGTGATAGTCCCCATCAAACAGTTATGATTGTGTGTGAGTTAAAGTTATTTTCTCATATCTCAGATCATCATAACATGTATACACATATGCAATCTTGCGATATTTTTCACACACAACACGCAATATTCTTTGCTACTTTTGATACATGTGCAGGTACAATGTGATTTGGCCATCACAAGTGTTTACATATGCTAATGTATGCTCACTAAACTATCTTAACTTGTTTTTGTAAAATAAAATTGGTTAGACTTGTTTAGTGAGTGTGTGTGTTTCTTAGTATCTATGTGCTTAAATTTTCTTGTTGAGAGATGATTTTGAGAGCTTTTTATGTTGAGTGGATCTTTGGTTGAGTTGTATGTTGGATTGCATTCATGTCTGTGTTTTTCACTTCTCGAAAAACTGCTTTTCGATGATGGCTCGACACCTCCTCGATACCTGGTCATCTGTCGAGCTTCTCAAGCCTTTTCTAATCGCAATCTCGACACATGTCTCGACACCTGATGGATTGATCGAGAAAGTCTCTGTCTCCTCGATAGCTTCTCGACACCTTGTCGATCGATCGAGCTTCTTGTATCTGAATTTGGTCTTATTCCTCGATACCTCTCGACACCTCAGCTGTCGAGAATTACTGAGGTGCCTATTTAAGGACCTGTCGCGATTCTGATCTCATTTCTCTCGATCTCTCTCGATCTGTCCGAGGCTTTTTCATCTCCCAAACACTTTTTCTCACTCAAATCTTCCACCCCACTTGGATCTTGATCATTCCTTGCTTCAATCACTTGGTAAGATCACTTTTCCCTTCCTGTTTCATGCATTTCATGTTTTGAAACCTAGGTTTTGGGATTTTTTTGAAATATTTGGGGTTTTTCAAAATTGATGAGTTTTTCTTCAAATTTTGGGTTGGGTTTGCACTTAACTATTTTCAAAATGTCATACATTGCATTTCATTTGCATTATAATGATATTTACATGCATTTAGATGTGTGCTCTATGTTTGTGTGCTGCTAGGATTGGATTAGGCTGAGCCCATGATATTTTTTTTTCCTTTGCATGTCACATGCTCATGCATTCCCGTGCATACGTACTTTTTGTTCAATATTTGATATATTTGAACTGTGTTGGGACTTTTCTGATTGTCTCCCTTTCTATCTCTTTCTCATTCTTTTACGTTAGTAGTGTCTATGGCACCCAAACGTAAATCCACTCCTGCTCGGAACCCTCTGCATTCTGGAGCTTCCTCTTCTTCTGACTTTGCTCCTCTTAACCTTCGGTTCCATGATGGAGATGCCCACAAGGCATTTTCGGAGAACTTTTCCCGACGAGGTGTTCATTCGGAACGCCAAGTCATTTTGGCGGACTTCGCCAACACTGACCTTCCCTCTGTCATTCACAGTAGGGGATGGGGGTCACTGTGTGACATCCCGGTCACTTGCCCTCTCGTACTGATCCAGGAGTTTTACTCCAACATGCACGGGATAGACCGTTCAGTACATCTCTTTTTCACTCGCGTTCGAGGTACGCGCATTCCTATTACACCGCAGCTAGTTGCGGATGTACTTAGGGTACCTAGGATAGACTTTCCTGATTACCCTTCCTGTGAGCGTCTGAGAACTGTGTCCAAAGATGAGCTTATCTCTGCCTTCTATCAGTGTCCTGCTGATTGGGGTGAGCATTAGTTCACATCATGTAGGCCTTTTGCTAAAGGTCCTAGATTTCTTAACATGGTGATGACATTCGTACTCCATCCACTCTCTCACTACAACTCTATCACAGAGCCTCGTGCTCGATTTTTGCTTTCACTTCTAGAGCATCTTACTATAGATTTTTCCTTCTCATTTCATCCTTTCTATTATAGATGTCCATCTAGATTCGGCGTCCCGTGATAAGCTCATCTTTCCTTCCGCTATCACGAGGATCTTACGCCATTTTTCTATCCCCTTTTCTGTGTCTGACCACTTCACTCACATCTGTGCCATAAATGTCGCTACCGTAAAATGTAGTGAGGCTCAGTTTAGGTCGCAACAGACAGATGCCACTCCTCCCTCCCGTTCAGCTCCGTCCAGATCCGCTCCTTTTACATCTACTCCTTCTTCCTCTATGGGCGATGTATCTCTTGGAGATATTATGGCGCAGCTGCAGCGCATGGACACTCGCCTCGATACACTCTCCACTGAGTTGTATCAAGTGAATGTTCGTGTTGGTCGTATTGCACGACGGCAGGCGACCATAGGTGGTTTTGCTCCAGAGGCTACTCCTTCACCACTTACTCCAGCAGCTTCAGATTTTGAGGATGATGAGGATGATGATGATGATGATGGGGATGCTAGCTCTACTGATGAGATGTCTACATGACACTTCACCCTTTGTCACTCGTGACAAAAAGGGGGAGTAGTTTTAGGATTATGAGAGTAGTCATCTTAGGGGGAGAGTTAGTATAGGACATTTTGATAGGGGGAGTGTTGATATTTTTGAGGGATGTAGTGAGGTTTTGATGTATCTTTTCTTTTCTATTCTTTATAGATACATTGATCTTGTATATGAGGTCTTTTGACCAGTTTTACATACATTGTACTTATTCTCTTTATATGTGAATGTATGTTTCGTTCACCTCTCTCTTCATATGTTGTTTCTTCTCTATCTTTATACACATGTTCTTTATACTTGTATGCAATCTATTTATTTCTGTTTCACACAAGATGCCTTGATGAGTTTTGTTTAAAGTGTTTCAGAAATACAGGTTGTCAAAGTCTACTTGCCATAAACTCTTTTCTTGCAAAGTTTTTCAAGGGTTTGTGTTAGGATAGATTTTATTGTATTCAACAAGTGAATATGAGTTGAATAATTTATGACTTCTCTCATATGTTCATTTGTTTGTTGTGGTTTTGTCACGGATTGCCAAAGGGGGAGATTGTTAGGACATATGTGTGTTCACTTGTTTAGAACATATGTCACTTATTTATGTAAATTGGCTAATCCTTTTGACAAAACGCACTCTACTTGTAATTGGGTAGTTCTAGGTGTTTTTAATACTTCAAGATACAAGGTTTCAAGATCAAGTGTTGAAGTCATCAAGTCTGTCCAAGAAAAAGCAAGCTAAAGTGCAATTTCATTAAAGCTCGACACCTGCTCGATAGCTACCTCAACACCTGCTATCTGTCGAGATTTATAAAATCAGCTTTTCTGATTTGATTTTCTTGGGATCCGTGAATGTGTTTTTGGGCCTTCTTTTCTTCTAACCCTAAACATATAAAAGGATTGTTTTAAGAGCCGTCAAGTGGTACACAAGTTGCAAAAGCATTGAGCAATCCTTGTTCAAGCAAATTGTGATCAAAAGACGAAGTTCTTAACCTAGTTCATCTTCTCTCAAGAAGTTGCTATGTATGTGCACCATAGGGTTTTGTAACCAAGCATCTTCCTGATCTTCATCGTGTATGATGAACTGAAGAACTTTGCAGCCAACCTCTCCTTCTAAGTTGGTGTTTGAAGTCGCGTACTGGGATCCGCGCATTGGTTAGTCACGTACTTGGGAGCCGTGCATCAAAGGTGGAAATTGTTACTACAGATCAAGTCCAATTGAGTATTGGGGTAAGGGTTCAACTGTAGGTTGGTAAGGTACTTGGGATTCCTTTACTTGTAACCGCTTGATTTGATAATAGTGGAGTTTCGGGAGTGGTGACCTGAAAATCACCCGGTGGGGTTTTTGCCGTTAGGGTTTTCTCCATTCGTAAACAAATCACCGTATTATTTATTTTCCGCTGCATATTTAGTATTTGGTGATTTGTTTGTGCTTCTACGTATTTGCATGTTAAATTGATTAATTAATAACTTGGCTAATTAATTAATTGATTTTATCACAAGGGGTCATTCAGATTGTGGCCTATCAAGTGAGAATGATAGACCAAAAACTTGCGAGGATATGATACCGCTAAGATTGTTATTTGGAAGATGAAAAGTTATCAAATTTCGACATTGACTTAGACTAGAAGGGATGCTTCCCCGAAGATTATTGTCTTCTATATACAACTCCAACAAATTTGTAAAATTTCCAAGAGATGATAGAATATTCCCAAAGAAATTATTTTGAGATAAATCCAAATATTGTAATTTCTGAAGGTTTCCAAGTATAGAGGGAATGTTGCCTGAAAATTTATTGTTCCACATTTCTATGTCCTCAAGGTTTATCAGATTTCCTATCACATTAGGAATCTTTCCTAATATTTTGTTATTATTCAAATAGAAAAAGGTCAAAGTAGTTGAGAAGTTGCCAATGCATTCGGGCAACTTTCCCCCAAAGTTGTTGGTATTAATCTCCAGATCTCTTAGATTGGTGGAATTTGTCAAAGAACAAAGAAAACTCAAATTATTTGCTCCTCCATTTCCAAGATGGTTTTGGGTTATGGAAAACAACCTCATTTTATTTAGCTTCTCTAATGAAGGAACCTTTCCTGTGAGTTTATTACCACCCAAATTCAATGTAAATAGATTTGAGGCATTAGATATTGAAACGGGGATAGATCCAATAAATTGGTTTTTGCCAAGGGTAAATGTTTCTAAATTTGGTAAGGTGATACCTATATCCGACGGAAGATGCCCTTGGATTTGGTTATTTCCTACATCAATCTTTATTATTGAAGAGATATTGAAGAATAAGGGATGAATTGTACCATACAACGAATTTGAATTCACACCAAAGATATTAAGTTTGGTCAATTGGCCTAAAGAATCAGGGATACTCCCACCCAAGTTATTATAAGCTGCCGAAAATCCTTCTAGAGATGATAAGTTTCCAAAAAAAGGTGGGATAATTCCTGTCAAACTATTTTTATGAATAGCAAAGAATTTGAGCTTTGACAAGGTGCCAAGCTCTGTGGGGATTTCTCCAACCAGATTATTAACAGCCGCATGAAACACTCTAAGGTTGGCACAACTGGATAAATTGCTAAGAATTGTTCCACTTATTGTGTTATTGTTCAATAGCAAGACTTGTAGTCTGTGCAAACGGCCAATTTCTGGAGAAATTTCATTATAAAAGCTATTGTTTTCAAGGTTTAGCTTCCACAAAAAACTTAAATTTCCAACATTTGGGGATATGGAGCCTACCAGTTTTTGAGAATGCAAGTCCAACACAGTGACCCTTTGGAGTCGGCGACCACAAGAAATACCTTTCCATTGGCAGAAGTGGATGCTATCATTCCAAGAGCTCATCACCCCAAGAGGATCATCACTAATCTTGGATTTGAATTCAAGCAGAGCCAACTGGTCCGTCTCATTATTCCCACCAACCACAGAGGTGAGAAACATGCCAAAGCACCAGAGAAGAATAAATGTGCGCATGGAAAAAGATGAAGATGGTGGAGCGGAACTTAGGTGTGAACAACGCCCCATTCAATATTGTGGTTGAGAAGGCTTTTGCTTAATTAAAATGTTGGTTAACTAGGACTTTGAAATGGTACAACTGTGTGTTTGGTTGCTTTGCAGCTCAAGAAGAAGCATATTTATAGCTAGGGAAAGAGAAGAATTAGTGCAAGAATAGTGATGTTTCGAGCCCCTTGATATTCAAGTACTATTAGTCAGAGTCGTGCAATGGACGGCGAGCCCCTTGATATTTCTTGAACAAATTCAGCGTACAAGTAAAAAAATTAGGTAAGCAACAGCTGTGAGCCTGACTTCCAATGCCAGTCCTAGAAACTATTTCCGTGTATGTACCTCATAGCCTAATTGATAATTAAAATTAACGGTCACATGCAAGTCACCTGTTCATAAACATTTAGAACATTAACTGATTATAAGGACAAAATAGAATTCAATTTTTATGGTCATATGAGGTGATCAATAAACATCACAAAGTTTCTAAACAAACCCCAAAATTGGTGTAAAATAGAACATCCCAAAAGGAGACCCTCCCTCCTTCTCAATTGCAGATCTTGAGTAAACATCACATCAATAACATTAGTACCTGAAGAGGAAAAATTATACATGGCAGAGCTATCTGGACAGAGGTGGCATGAACAGACGTGGCATGTACAAACCGAACAGCCACGTAGCATCCAGCCCATTATTATGTGGTCTCCAAGGAAAATTAAATGGAAAATACTTGCGACACACGATTAGCTCTGGTTTGTAAAGTCCTAACATGAGTAGAATTCTAGAATATACACGCATTAATGAGTATCTTACCCATAAGGAAAAGACTTGTTCCGCAAACAAAGGAGTCTAGCCTTACGCTACTATAAAAGCCCAAAGACCCTCAAGAAAAAGGTACGCACAATTTCTATAAAGCTAATACTCTCTAGCATTTTTGGAGCTCTCTTCTGACTTAACCTTCAAAGGGTCTTAGGCCAGTGCCACACCGGTACTCTTTGCAAGGTCTTCTTCTTTTTCTGTGTTGGGCAGATCTAGTGTCGAGTGTGTTGGAGCCGTGCGGCTCACTAGTGATTTTTTCGGCATCATCAGTTGGCGGCATCTATGGAAAACAGCAGTTGAGATTCGTAAGCCATATTGTCGTTTCCCAGACAAAGGGGTTGCATGGTACTCACTCGCTCAATGACAACCACTAGCGACGTTCAAGGAGAGGAACCACCCACGACTGCCCTCGAGAGACAAGTTCAAACTCTCGCTGCTGCCATGGAATGCCTCACCAAATAAAACCACGACTTGGAAGAACAGCTGCGCCAGAAGAATGCAGCACCGAATGACCAACAAGAAGATCAAGAAGGGACCAGCACTGAAAGAAAAAACCAGGAGAGACTTGAGGGCAGCCACGCCCCAAGCAGACCGGAGAGGCAGAATTTAAGCATGCCATCCCTCACAGATGCAACTCCGCCACATATTGTCGCAAAAATGCAGGCGATGAAGGAGCAAATAGACGTTATGATGAATGCGCTTAAGGGGCGAGTTTCCAGTGATCTTGACAATTTGGTCAACCGCACCGACTCGCCTTTCACTACGGCCGTGAACTCCTTCCCCCTACCCCATAAATTTCGCATGCCGCATATAGACATTTACGACAGAGTAAAGGATCCTCTGGACCATCTAGAAACCTTCAAGACCCTAATGCACCTTCAAGGGGTAGCAGACGAGATCATGTCTAAGGCCTTCCCTACAACGCTCAAGGGCCCCGCACAGATGTGGTTCAGCCGATTGACGCCAAACTCCATCAGCACTTTCAAGGAGCTAAGCGTTCAGTTCACCACGCACTTCATTGGAGGGCACAGGTATAAGAAATCCACGGCGGGCTTGATAAGTACCAAGCAACGAGAGGCCAAGACGCTGAAATCCTACATAACGCACTTCAATAAGGAAGCGCTCTCGATCGATGAAGCTGATGACAAAATACAGGTAGCAGCTTTCACAAACGGGTTGCGGAAGGGTAAGTTCTTGTTCTCTTTATACAAGAACGACCCAAAGACCATGTCAGAAGTACTCTACAGGGCAACCAAATACATGAATGCTGAAGACGCATTGCTGGCTCGGGAGGAAAAGCCTAGAAAAAGAGAGCAATAGGAAGATGCCTGACAAGACCAAGATCGAAAGGATGACAAACGCTCCAAGCCCTCTGCAGGGAAATTCACAAAGTTCACCCCGTTGACTGCCCTAATAGACCAGGTACTAATGCAGATTAAGGATGAAGGATCCCTGACCTTTCTTGAAAATTTAAAGGGAGATCCCAATAAGCGATCTAGGGACAAGTATTACTGTTTCCACCGTGATCACGGACATGATACGGCAGACTGCTACGACTTAAAACAGCAAATCGAAGCCTTTATTAGACAGGAAAAATTACAGAAGTTCGTCAGCAAGGAAAGAACGGATCAGCAACATCAAGAGCAGCCACCTCGACGAGAAAATGAGCGCCCCAAACCATCTATAGGGGATATAAGAATGATCGTAGGGGGCACAACAACTATAGGGTCGTCCAAGAAAGCTAGAAAGGCATACCTCAGGATGGTTCATAATGTCCAGCTAACGGGCTCCGTACCCAAGATAGCACGAATAGAGAGCCCAATCGTAGGATTCTCAGAAGAGGATGACCGACGTCTTCACCACCCTCATGATGACGCACTTGTCATCACCTTACGAGTGGGGGACTTCAACATGCACCGGGTTCTGATCGATAATGGTAGCTCAGTAGACATCCTATACTACTCGGCGTTCTAACAGATGAGGATTGATAAAGAACGGTTAATACCAACAAATGCTCCGCTGGTTGGTTTTGGAGGTACGAGGGTATTCCCATTGGGCACGGTCACGCTTTTGGTAACATTAGGTGATTATCCTTAGCAGATCACTAAGGATGTGACTTTCCTTGTGGTCGACTGCTCATCCGCTTATAATGCTATCATCGGACGACCCACCCTTAATTCATGGAAGGCGGTAACGTCAACATACCACCTAATGATCAAGTTTCCTATGGAGTATGGGGTTGGAGAGCTACGAGGAAATCAGGTGGCCGCACGCGAGTGCTACATTGCCATGATGGAGATGGAAAATCATCAGTAGACCATGTGCATAGAAGAGCAACGGACCATGGCCGAGGAAGGGAACCTACCACCTTGAAACGTGGACGGGCAAAAGCTACAGCACCCATGAAACACAAAGCACCTACGGAAATACTACCAGTAGAGACAATATGAAGAACAATGACACTCCCTAATTTCCTAGTTTATTTAGTTTTTTAGTTTCACTTAGTCAATTTTTTGCTACAATATGTTTTTAAGCCCAAGGGGGCAAGTATTTTTCTACAAATGCATGATTTTTTAATAAAAGGAATATTCAGACACAACTATATTTTCCTACCTGCATTCCTACAAAGTCCACAAGATGGACGGATCACCTCAAAAGGGTAAACACTCCCACAAATTGGACGGATCATCCCAAGAGGATGAAAATTATAAGTCCACAAAGTGAACGGATCATCCAAGAATGATGAAAATTACAAGTCCATAAAAGAGGACGGATATAAATTACAGTCCACAAAGTGGACGGATTATCCTAAGAGGATGAAAACTACAAGTCCACAACCTCAAGTGGACGACCAACAAGGTGACAAGGTAACACTTAGTCACCTCAATAAGTCCACGACCCCAAGTGGACGACCAACAAGGTGACGACCAACAAGGTGACGAGATAATACTTAAACGACCAATAAGGTGACAAGGTAACACTTAGTCACCTCAATAAGTCCAGGACCCCAAGTGGACGACCAACAAGGTGACCAGGTAACAGTTTGTCACCTCAACAAGTTCACGACCCCAAGTGGACGACCAACAAGGTGACGAGGTAACACTTAGTCACCTCAAGAAGTCCATGACCCCAAGTGGATGACCAACAAGGTGACGAGGTAACACTTAGTCACCTCAACAAGTCCACGACCCTAAGTGGACGACAAACAAGGTGACGAGGTAACACTTAGTTACCTCAACAAGTCCACGACACAAGGTAACACTTAGTCACCTCAACAAGTCCGCGACCAAAAAATGACAACCCAAAAAGTGGACGGAAAAGAAAAAAAAATGGACAGATGCATGTCCATGAAGAAAGTGGACGGATATCCACAAAAAAAAAAAAAAAAAAATGGAGAATGGACAGATGCATGCATGGATGGACACCAAAAAAAAAAAAGGAGACTGACGGCGAATAAAGGTCCATGAATAAAGATGGACGGCCACCCAAAAAAAAAAATGACGAGGTAACACTTAGTCACATCGGCAAGTCCATAATCCAAAGTAGACGGATAAAATACCTTATGAATGGGACGCTAATAGAGGACTACAACGCGTCCCGAAAGTTGAAAGATCCATCACGCGTCCCGGTGGCAATGTATCAATGGCCTACCGTGCAGAAGGATGCCCAGTCCTACATATAAGCATAAGACAAATGCCAACGCTTCAACAAGACCTGAGGGCTAAACACTACAAAAGGAAGCCGACAGACACCTAATCCTCATCCCAATGAGATGGATCGACAACCAAGGATACCGACGATCAAGGATGCCAACGGCACCTGATTCTCATACAAAATTCAAGTCCTACTACCTACAGGTGGAAGGACGGACGAAGTCACTCACGAGTGTCTTGGTACAACATTTAAGTCCTACTAGCTATGGGTGGAAGGTCACTCACGAGTGTCTTGGTTCAAAATTTAAGTCCTACTACCTACGGGTGGAAGGACGAACCAAGTCACTCACAAGTGCCTTGGTACAAAATTCAAGTCCTACTACCTACGGGTGGAAGGACGGACCAAGTTACTCACAAGTGTCTTGGTACAACATTTAAGTCCTACTACCTACGGGTGGAAGGACGGACCAAGTCACTCTTGAGTGTCTTGGTTCAAAATTTAAGTCCTAATACTTACGGGTGGAAGGACGAACTAAGTCACTCATAAGTGGCTTGGTACAAAATTCAAGTCCTACTACCTATGGATGGAAGGACGAACCAAGTCACTCACGAGTGTCTTGGTACAACATTTAAGTCCTACTACCTACGGGTGGAAGGATGGACCAAGTCACTCACGAGTGTCTTGGTTCAACATTTAAGTTCTAATACCTACAAGTGGAAGGACGGACCAAGTTACTCACAAGTGTCTTAGTACAACATTTAAGTCCTACTACCTACGGGTGGAAGGACGGACCAAGTCACTCACGAGTGTCTTGGTTCAAAATTTAAGACCAAGTCACTCACGAGTGTCTTGGTACAAAATTTTAGTCCTACTACCTACGGGTGGAAGGATGGACCAAGTCACTCACAAGTTCCTTGGTACAAATTTTAAGTCCTACTACCTACGGGTGGAAGGACGAACCAAGTCGCACGCGAGTGCCTTGGTGAAAATTCTAAGTCTTCTTACCTACGGGAGGACAGATGAACCATGTCACCCAAAAGTGCCTTGGTCAAAATTTAGGTCCCCTGTGCCATAAATAATTTCGGGCTAGCCTGTCAAAGACTGACAAGTCTCTCAGGATCCAAATCGAACCGTCACCCCACGGGTCCTTTCACTCCGAGATCACAGACCCATAGGGTGAAGGGGGTAATTGAAGAGGAAAAATTATGCATGACAGAGCTATCTGGACAGAGGTGGCACAAATAGACGTGGCATGTACAGACCGAACGGCCACGTGGCATCCAACCCATTATTATGTGGTCTCCAAGGAAACTTAAATGGAAAATACTTGCGACACACGATTAGCCCTGGTTTGTAGAGTCCCAACATTAGCAGAATTCTAGAATATACACACATTAATGAGTATCTTACCCATAAGGAAAAGACTTGTTCTGTAAACAAAGGAGTCTGGCCCTACGCTATTATAAAAACCCAAAGACCCTCAAGAAAAAGGTACGCACAATTTCTCTAAAGCTCATACTCTCTAGCATTGTTGGAGCTCTCTTCTGACTTAACCTTCAGAGGGTCTTTGGCCGGTACCACACCGGTACTCTTTGCAAGGTCTTCTTCTTTTTCTGTGTTGGGTAGGTCTAGTGTCGAGTGTATTGGAGCCGTGCGGCTCACTGGTGATTTTTTCGGCAACATCAGTACCAAACAATATAAAATTCTTTACTTCGAATTGGGTTCATTCTACTGCAAATTGGTAAAGCCTCATATAATGTTGAAGCTCCCAGTTTCCACATTAGCCCAAAATAAAATAATCAACTCCACATAATTTTCTTCATTGGTTTTTTTATTTGGTATTTTTTTTTTTCACTTTTTAGTTTTTACCTTATCCCCTATTTATTTCTTGCCATTAGTTTTACTAATTTATCACATCTATCCATTACTTGGCACCATGATGTATAATCCAGATCACGAAATTTTTTTTTTTTTTTTTTAAAGTGGGGCATTATTAGACCGTGGCAAGAGCGTAGCTATGTGTAAGGGTGGGGGGCCAAGGGTGGGGGGCCATGGCCCCCCAAAATTTTGAAATTTTTTTAAATATATATATATATATATATAATTATTTTAATGTTTTCAAAATTTAGTCTAAAAAATAAGAGTTGGCCCCCTCAAATATTTGATTTAATCCAATGATGCTCTTAAAAAAAAATGATCTAAGAATTATAGAGACATAACATTATTTTTCAAAATTCTATTTTTTATTGTAAAATATGCTCTTATATATGTTAAATATTTGATAAAGTTTGGCACCAAAAATATTTGAATCTATATCTTTTTCAACCAGTTATGTGGCAATTAACAAGTCATTGACTCATTAAAAAAATAATGTCACTAAAACTATACATGAAATGTCTCTTTAGTTACTATATAATGGGTTAGAGCAAGATAGCTTCAAATATGTTTGAAGCCTAACTTATTCCTCCAAGTTTTGAATTATTCATATTTTTGAAAATTTCATTAGTTCAATTGAAAGATTTTTTACTTTAGTATATGATAAGGGGAATTTTTAATTGGAAAAATAAAAGTTGTTGATCTCTAAAAACCTGTCAGCTCTATTATGCATACTGAAGGCATCACTCAAGATGACGCCGTCAGTCTCTAAGTTGAAGGCAGTAAGCTGAAGGCAGTAAGCTAAAGATAGTAAGCTAAAGGGTAAGCTGAAGACAGTAAGAATAAGAGGAAGCTGATAAGAAAAAGCTGAAGAGGGTAAGCAAACCTCCGTCCGAATACATTAGTAAGTGACAATGTTAAGGAGTCCACGAAGCTCACCGCATAGCCAACGAGTTGACCTTAGGCAATGAAGATGGGTAGCCGACGCTAATAAAGCTGAAAGGTGCAGGAGAAGCTGACGACCCTAACGAGGTCGTAGGCGAAGCTGACAACCCTAACGAGGCAGTAGACGAAGCTAACGACCCTAACAAGGTCGTAGGCGAAGCTGACGACCCTGACGAGGCAGTAGACGAAGCTGACAACCATAACGAGGTCGTAGGCAAAGCTGGCGACCCTGACGAGGTAGTAGGCGAAACTGACGACCCTGACGAGGCAGTAGGCAAAGCTGACGACCCTAACGAGGGAGTAGGCAAAGCTGACGACCCTAAAGCTGACGGCTCCGATGTATTCTTGACTTGATCACCACGCATGAGTATATAAGGAAATGTCTTGTATCCCACGCTTAGTGTTAGTCTCCTACAAGGAAAAGATTCCGCAATATACGCTCATAAGGATTCCTATAAGGAAAAGACTTCTAGCCCAAGGAAGAGAGGTCAACCCTCTACTACTATAAAAACCCCAATACCCTCACAAACCAAGGTACGCATAATTGACCCAGCTCAAGCACTTTAGAGTTGTGAGAAATTCTAACTTGACCTTCGGAGGGTATTTGGCTAGTACCACACCGGTACTTCTCTTAAGGTCTTCAGCTTTTGTGTTGTGCAGGTGCTGTTTCGAGTGTACGAGAACCGCGTGGCTCACTGGTGATTTTTTTCTTCATCATCAATATAAAATTTGATAATTTGTATCAAAAATGAAATTTTTTAAGAATTTCACTATAAAAATAGTAAAAATGAATTTTATTTTATGTAAAATCGTCACCAAACATAATTTTGATTGAAATTACTAAGCTCTTTTTGTTGTTGTTTTGTGTGTGTATATATATAACTTATCAAATAAAAAAGTGTGTATATAATAAAAAAGCGTATGTATATGTGTATGTGGGGTTGTCTTGATAAATATATTAGAATTGCAACTTGCCCTCCAAACAAAAATTTATGGCTTCGCCTCGTGCACTGTGGAATATAGTTCTTTCACACCACACAGGCACACACAAAAGATGTGGGGTTCTAGTGTTAGCGTATTATTAGGGTCGGAAAATGGAGTGATTCATGTGACATATGACATCATTAATAGTACTGCATGGTCTACACCAGCGGACCAGCATGTGATAGCGAGGAATCGCAAGGAAGAAGGCATAGTTGTCATGACATGACAAAGACGACCTGTCCGTCAACATCATACCTACTGCGAGGCAGTCAGTAGCAGACGGACTAGCAAAACGAGAATAGGAAGGGAGTAAGGTAGCCAACTTAGAATATATATACATAATGTCCATCTTTTGTTTCTTGTAATTATATGCGGGACCTTTTGCAGAAATGCACTTCTAGAGAGTACTCCATTGCTCCATGCAGGGATGGCCAAATGGATATCCAACCTTATCTGATCCAAATGTTTCAGATAATACCCAGTTCTTCATGGGTAGAGCTTAATCGGGTAGAGTATGGATATTACCCGAATTGTTTGAGTAGGGTAGGGATACTATCCAAACCCGACCCGTATTAAAAAAAAAAAAAAAACCCTAAACCTCTCTCACCGTCACTCACAGTCTCTTTGCCTCTCCTCAGTCCTCATCGTCACTCTCTCTCTCTCTCTCAAAGCTCTCCAGTCTCCGTCTCTCCTCACCGTCACTCTCTCTCTTTGTCTCTCCTCACCATTTCTGCTCTATTGGTTTCTGGGTTTGACACTTTAGGAAGGTTCTGTCTCTCACATATACATACAATTACTGGTTTTGGCATCGATTTTTTGCTTGATTCTCGTTCCTCGTTCTCTGCGAATCAACTGGGTCTTCCTACCACTCTCTTTCCTCAGGTAAATGACTCATTCTTTTTCCCTCTTTTGCTAGTTTGGCTTCAAAAGAAAATTCTTTTATGTGGGTATCTAGGTTTGACGTTTTGGGAGGATTCTATTGATAATTAGCTTTTGTTTCCTTTTCTAGACTGAATTTGTCAACTGGTGAGTTTTTTGTTCTTGCATTGTTTACTTGTGTTGTCTTATTGAATTTATCGTCTGGGTGTGTGTTAGATTTTGATTTTAGAGTTTGAACTCAGTTGGGTATGTGTCAAATTTGGTTTTTGATTGAATTTTATCAACTAGGTATGTGTTAGATTTGGTTTTTGATTGCATTAAGGTGTTTGATTCTATATGGGGATATGTCTATTTATAGAGAGGAGTGAATCTATCTAAGTTTTTTCACAAACGAAGCATGTAAGACTTGGTAATTCTTCAAGTGTTCTCAATTTCTTGTTTAATGGTTGAACCTTTCTTTAAACACTAATAGTCTATACTCTGTACACATTTGAAAAGAAATCAAATTGGATCACTTTAATGCTATTGTGCAGTTTTTGATTATCCTTAATTATCCTTGATTTTGGTCTATGTTTGGAAACTGGTACTTTAGTTTAGGTAGAGTTAGAATGATATGCTAATTAGAGAGAGGCGTAATTGTAAGATTTTCATGAAATGATTTGTGTTTGTGTATGTGAATATGAAACAATATTTGGGTATGGTGAATTTTCTGTGTATGTGTTTATTGTGTTGTATAACTGTGTGTGTTTGTGTATTCTCTGCTGCTTTTTTTTTTTAAGAGCTCTTTCTGATAATGAAAGTCTGAGTGGAATGCCATAATGGTAAACTTTTTGGGGTTGAATATTATAGTAGCTGATGATTCATGATTTGAGCACTCAATTGTAAAATTGCACCAACCATAGTTTAAACAAGACTGTGTGGAAAAACCCAGTACTGCCCCTTTTGTTACAGAAAAGAGAAAACTAGCACTATATAGTGTTACTGTCATCTGTCAAACAAAGCTAACAAGGACCCAAGCTGTAAAAAGTCATGGACTGCCTATGTCATTTGAATTTGTTGTTTTATAGTGTGTGCATGCTATGAGTAGCCTCTTACTCTCAATGAATGTTGCTTGTCTTCAATAATTTGTTTTTTCTTCTCAAGAAGTGCTGGTTGTCAGTAGTTCATGCTATGAGTAGCGTTCTGATCATAATATAGTTAAGTAATGAGATGCAGTGTTATCTTATATTTACCATAAAAATCTAATGAATCACTACATTAGATTTTTAATATTATTTACGTTTGTTTTGACAGGTCCTGCACTGTTAGAGTTCATGATGGGAATGCAATGTTACATGCTGATCTTCACTACCATGGAAATAGTAGTATTTTGTGATTTATTTTAGGAGTTGGAATTTGCTTGACAAACAACTGAAGAGGCAGAGGAAAATGTTGCTTCTTTATTTTATTTTATTTTTTAAAATTTTTTATCTAATTCTTGATGAGGCTCATGAAAGAACATTGGCAACTGATGTTCTGTTTGGACTTCTGAAGCAAGTGTTGACAAATAGACCTGATCTGAAGCTAGTTGTAATGAGTGCTACTCTTGAGGCTGAAAATTTTCAGAGTTATTTTGATGCACCACTTATGAAAGTTCCAAGGAGGCTTCATCCAATGGAAATATTTTACACTGAAAAGCCTAAAAGTGACTTTATTTTAGGAGTTGCCATTTGCTTGACAAACAACTGAAGAGGCAGAGGAAAATGTTGCTTCTTTATTTTATTTTATTTTTTATCTAATAAAATTTCTATCTCTATCTCAAAAAAAAAAAAAAATGAAGAAGAAGCAGATACAAACTAATCCATAAATTTTTTTTTTTATTGATTAGTTTTTTCTTTTTTAAGATTGGTTAGTTTTTATGTTAAAATGTTTTGAAATTAAAAAAAAAAAAAATTAAATGGGTTTCGGGTAGGGTATGAATATCTATGGATAATATATTCGGGTAAAATTCGGGTATGGATACTAATGGGTATTGATAATCGGGTATCCATGGGTAAACTTTTTGGGTAGGGTATGGGTATACCCAATCCATACCCTACCCATGGCCATCCCTAGCTCCATGGTTCATTTTGTAAATAGACACTAAGTCTAAGTGTCTAATGGACATACGTAAAGGGACTATATATGCACGAAATTTCCAAATTTGTGAGATAAAAAAATAGAGAAAAAATATGCAGTAAAAAAACAATCACACAAGACAATATTTATGTAATTTGACAATTTGCCTACATCCATGGAGTTGTAGAGAGAAATTTCACAATTTACAAGAAAAAAACACAAGATACGATAGTGCAGTTTTCTCTCTAAGAATAAACAACACGCAAAACTCTAATCTCCAAAACAACAGTTTCTAACTTGAGCCTATTGACCTAAACCTCCACTCCATAGACTAAGTTTCAAATAATCTCTCATTGAAAACCATGGCAATTTTATTTCTAATCTAATTATATTTCAGATTAAACACAACTAGACTGCACAAAGCCTAACATGATATACTTTGCTTTTAAATATTAAAAAAATCCCTATTTTTCACACATAAAATAAATAAATAAATAATAAAAAGAAAAAGACCTGTCCTTGTTTCACAAACTCCACCACAGATTTACAAGAAATATCTGGAGTATACTTTTGCCATGACAAAGAAGACCTGACCAAGAATACCTCCCGTGACCCTGGTCTTTTTCTTTGTCAAGCATTGGGGCCTAGTTTGGAACCGTGTTTTTAGCAAGCCCATTTGTCAACCCAAATGGGCCTCACCTAGTCCATTTTGGACTTGAGGTTTCAAGCCCATTTGCAATTGGGGAATAAAATATTTAAAAAAAAAGTATTGATCAACAATTATTATCAGCAAAATTCTTATGGTTTTTGAAAAGAATCTAGTATTTTTACATAATCAAGATAATTAATGTATTATTTCCTCAAAAAAAAAAATTAATGTATTAGCTATTTCTATATTATTAGGATTATTTTCATTATTATCTTTTTGTTGTATTATATTACAATCTTCTGACTCTTTTTTAATTAATGTTTTGTATATTTGTGATATTTTTATCAAAATTTTCTATGTAGGGACCAGGTTTGAGGGATTGGACCTAAGCCCAGTTTCCCCGCAATGAATTTGTAGAGTATGGGTTCAAGAGCTAGGCCCTAGTGAGGAATGCAACGGCCATGCATGGTTGTATGTGAGCGCTGGTAACTTAAACGTGGGTTAGGGTACACAATGAGGTTCCTTAGAGGGGTTTCACAGAGCTTGAGGTTCTTCTTATTTCTCTGGAGAAAGATTACAAGGCTTTAGAGAATATAAACTGCTACCGTATTTCTCTCCTCCCCCTTCTTCTTTTTTCGTCCCCCTTCAAGAGGGACTTCTTACATTATATATCTCTTTCTCAATTGATCCTAGCCCTACATTTGTTGGGGAGTGAGGCCATTACTTGAGTGCCTGTCCCATCAGCCACCTTCCCATTCTCTCTGTGGGATGCGGCAACCAAGGTGACACTGTTGAAGCGTCCCCTCCTCATTAATGCGGTCAGGACGTTAGTTGAGGGCATTTAATGTGGAGGTGACAGTTCGTCCTGAACTTGCTCCTCCACCATGCTTCTATTGCTGATATGTGGTACCTACTCCCTGCCCTTCGAATGATCAGGAGGGCTCCCTTGGTGACGTGTTGCCGGTTTACATTATGGCGCCGGATTTCCGAGGATAGAGTCATCCTCAGCGTGCCTTATTGGGCCCCTGGGCCTACTGCTTCCATCCTCGAACCAAGAACGCCTCCTCGGCTCGGGCCTTGGGCCTGGTTCGAAGTGCGCCGGGGTTGCCCGATTATTTCTCGCCCCACAATAGCCCCTCAAAATCTTGCTGTCCGCATCCTCGGGCGGAAATGAGGATTTTGATATCCTTGGACCTGCTCCGTGTCCAATCGAGTCTTGTCCTTTGTCGTGGTTGGAGCCTTTTCATCTGCCCAAGGTGTGTTACTGGCGCTTCGGTGCGCGTAACGTGTCCTGCATTAAATTCGAGCGGCTTTGTGCTCCCCACGTTCAACGGGCAGATGACAATCTAACGGTCGGGGTGCGCCTAGCATTTATGGGCGGGAAAACTCGTGCGGCTCTTCCATCCAAGGTATAAATACCTGTTCGAACCGCTTTCACCTTTTTTCATTCACAATCAAGAGCTCTTGCGCCTTCATTCAGAGTCCAGCCAAATTCCCACCAACATCTCTAGCATAAAAAGCCTGTCCGATGAGCTTCTCCTCATTTTTGTAAGTCACTCTATCCCTTTCTGAGCTTTTCTCCTCTCTGCTCTTCCTTCTCTTTTATCTGCTCTTTCTTTAGCTCTCTTAGGCGTCATTTGGGACGGGTAGACTTAAGAAGTACGTCTTCACTGAAGAGGCGATGGAGAAATTCATCGCCGATTATAAGATACCGGCCAACGTGGGCTTGAGGTATTGTGAGGAGGAGGAGTGGGACCTCCGGAGGCAGGAGGGCGAGGTGGTGATTCCCATCATCGCCTTCCTTGAAGGGGGGATGAGGATCCCCATGGGGCCGGTGACGAGGGGTTACCTTACATATTTCCGGTTAACCCCCACCCAGTGTGCCTCCAACATGTTCAGAATTCTGGGTAGCGTGGATGCTCTGAACGAGAAGATGGGGCTAAGGTTGACCCATCATGACGTGAACTACTGCTACAATCTTCAACACCTAAAGAACAAGTCCTACTATATGAGGACGAGGGATGACAGGGTCTGGCTTATCCAGTGCCTCCCTAAGTCCAACAAGGGGATGAATGAGGACTTTCTCATCGTGTCCGGAGCGTGGCACGATGGCATCCATTGCCCGACGACAGAAGGGACACCAGGTGGGGTAGTAGGAGTAGGAGGGGGTTTAAAGATTCTAACTTGTTTCATGTGTCATTTCTTTTTGTACCGTTTGGTTACTAATCGCGAATGTGTTTTCTTTTTGCAGATCAGCACTCCTTCGCGCGCCACTACAACTTGATCAACAGGGAAGACTTGCAGAAAGTGCTCAGGTTGGCGGCTTTTGAAAACGAAGCAGATCACCAAGTCAGAGCCGCTCACAAGATCTTGGGGTACACGCCGCTCCAAAAGTCGTTCGCGGCCCCAAAGCACGTGATCAAAGCAAAGGATCCTCGGCTACAGAAAATAGCAGTGACCGAGGACGGGTTCAAGTTTCCCGAGGGTCCCTCTACTTCAGAAGGCGTCACAGTAGCAGCCCCCTCTTCATCCCACCCATTATCAGAGGCCGCGGAAGAGAACTTAGAGAGGGAAGGGGAAGCTGCAGATCTCGACCCTGGAGAGGATGATTTTGACGTTTTTGAGCAAATTCATCAGTCCGAGGACCCTTCTGGAGACCTGGGTGACCCTCGTCTGACCGAAGCAGACTTCTCAGCGACAGAGACATCTTCTCGGCTAGCGATGGGCTACAAGAAGAAGAACCAGCCTAGTCTACTCGAGCTAATCGAAGAGCAACCGGGGAAGTCCAAGCCGAGGCTTCCACCCCCTTTTCCAAAGAATCGTCCTGTTCGAACTAGGTCGGCCTCGACTCAACCTAAGCTTCCTCCTCCTCCACCTCAGACGAATCCGCCTTCCAGGCCTAAGCCTGCCGATCCTAGGCAGAGGAAGGATAAGGGCAAGAGGCCCATCGAGGACAAATCTGGGCCCACTCGGGAGGGGGACGACTCTCGGCGGCCTTCAAAGCAGTTGAGGATAGGCTCCAGGTCTCAGGATAAGCAGGTGGATGCCCCGCCCGAGGTCCAAGCATGGCTGCTTGCCCCAATGTTTCGTGAGGCACCTCTGAGGGATGACTCCTCTCTCAGGGATTTTAGAGAGGGCGAAGGCGCGTACGTGGCCGACGCGATGGAGAGATGTCTGCTACTTCCCGCGGACATGGAGCAGCTGGGGACCATAAAGAGCAGGGAGGTCTTCCTCAGCCTCAAGCATTACTTGGGGATGGTAAGGCCCTCAATACTCAATACTTATGTCTTTTCTCGTTTTAGCTTTTTTCTGCCTTCCTTTCCCCCCTTTTTCTTTTTAGCTCGGCTTATTATTATGTACCCGTTTTGTTTGGCAGGCTGTCCAGGCCACCTTCAGGCTGGAGAAGGCGGCTCACGACCACGGAAAGGCCATGGAAGAAGAGTGCGAGAAGCGCTTGGAGGCCACTCGGACTCTCAAGAACTCCGAGGAGGACCTTGCCAAGGCCAAGCAGGAGTTGAAGGCCGTAACCCAGGCTCGGGACAGCGCAGTGGCAGGCCTTGAGGGTACACAGAGGCAGGCCAAGACCCAGACGAAGCGTCTGGGTCAGGCAGAGGAGCAGCTGAAGATCGCAAATGAGCTGATTGCAGATCTGACGAAGAAGGAGGCTACTGCCGAGGAGGCCATAAAAGTGGCCGAATTCGCTAGGGACGAAGCTGTGAGGGCCAAGTTCGAGGTAGAGCAGGGTAGGGAGGAGGCCTGGGCCACCAAGGAAGAAGCTGAGGAGGCTGCCTATGCTGCCGGTGCAACCGAGACAGCAGCTGCCTACAAATCCCAAGTCCCTGGGGTATGTAGGCGCTTCTGTTCTGAAACCTGGATGGAAGCCCTTAGGCAAGCTGGTGTGGAGGCCTCTTCTGTCCTGTGGAAGGACGAGAGCATGTATTACCCCTCTGCCATCCGCGAGGCCGCCCCAGAAGGCCCAGATGGCCCTGAGGTCGAGGAGGCTGCTGTGGGAACTGCTGCTACTCCAGGCGAGAGGGCTTCGGGCGCTGGAGCCACTGGTGAGCCAGTCCAGGGGAATAATCCTCCCTTGGTGGTTGAAGTGAGTGACGGTTCTAATGAGGACACGTCTCAGGAAGTTGCAAGGCCATCCGCTGATGCCTAGGTTTCTTCTGCCGAGGAGGTTGCTATTCCTGCTGCACCTCTGTAGGCCATCCCACTCAGCCAGGGTTCAGAGGACCCTGAGGCTGCCTTGGTCCAGCCACCCACAGGAGCAGGCAATTAAGTGGAAGGAGTAGGCTCCTCGGCGCCTCTGCCTGCTTCACTTTACTTTTTGCATCTTTTTCTTCTTTTCTTTTTATTTGTAATGTGATGCCTATCATGTAATTTTTGTTTTTTGGACTTAATGAAATGCGAGTTTTGTTTCTTTTCCTGCTTGTTGTGGTTTTTTGCTTATTTGCACGCTATCTGCTTTTTCTTTACTTGTATGATTTTAACTTCAATTGCGTCTCGGCCAATCGCGGCATCAATTATTATAACGAGGGCATGTGCGCTTGAGTGGACCCTTTGTTTCCTAAGGGCCAGGTAAAAAAATTTTCGAGTAGATACTTAGGATCCCTTTGAAGTAGTTAGTTTCCCCATAGGCCTGAGTTCGAGGGCCGTGCAGTGCCTTGGTTCTGTCTAACACTTAGGCCTTTTGAAGTAGTTAGTTTCCCCATAGGCCTGAGTCCGAGGACCATGCAGTGCCTTGGTTCTGTCTAACACTTAGGCTTTTTGAAGTAGTTAGTTTCCCCACAGGCCTGAGTCCGAGGACCATGCAGTGCCTTGGTTCTGTCTAACACTTAGGCTTTTGAAGTAGTTAGTTTCCCCACAGGCCTGAGTCCGAGGACCATGCAGTGCCTTGGTTCTGTCTAACACTTAGGCTTTCGAAGTAGTTAGTTTCCCCACAGGCCTGAGTCCGAGGACCATGCAGTGCCTTGGTTCTGTCTAACACTTAGGCCCTTTGAGGTAGTTAGTTTCCCCACAGGCCTGAGTCCGAGGACCATGCAGTGCCTTGGTTCTGTCTAACACTTAGGCTTTTGAAGTAGTTAGTTTCCCCACAGGCCTGAGTCCGAGGACCATGCAGTGCCTTGGTTCTGTCTAACACTTAGGCTTTTGAAGTAGTTAGTTTTCCACAAGCCTGAGTCCGAAGACCATGCAGTGCCTTAGTTCTGTCTAACACTTACGCTTTTGAAGTAGTTAGTTTCCCCATAGGCCTGAGTCCGAGGACCGTGCAGTGCCTTGGTTCTGTCTAACACTTAGGCTTTCGAAGTAGTTAGTTTCCCCACAGGCCTGAGTCCGAGGACCATGCAGTGCCTTAGTTCTGTCTAACACTTAGGCCCTTTGAGATAGTTAGTTTCCCCACAGGCCTGAGTCCGAGGACCATGCAGTGCCTTGGTTCTGTCTAACACTTAGGCTTTTGAAGTAGTTAGTTTCCCCACAGGCCTAAGTCCGAGGACCATGCAGTGCCTTGGTTCTGTCTAACACTTAGGCTTTTGAAGTAGTTAGTTTCCCCACAGGCCTGAGTCCGAGGACCATGCAGTGCCTTGGTTCTGTCTAACACTTAGGCCGGCCGTCCGGACATGTGATCCCAAGTTGAAACAAGTTAAGAATCGGAATTCAAAAAGACTGCTTCATTAATAATAATACCTTTTCAGGTTATTTACATTCCAGGGGCGAGGTACAGGTTTTTCATCTAGATCTTTTAAATAGTATGCGCCTACTCCTGCTACTGAGGTAATTCGGTAGGGGCCTTCCCAGTTGGGTCCCAGCTTTCCCTAGGATGGATTCTTGGCAACCCCGACGACTTTTCTCAGCACCAGGTCCCCCGGTGCCAGTGGCCTGAGTTTCACATTGGTGTCATACCCTTGCTTGAGCTTTTGCTGGTAATAGGCCAGCTGGATCATTGCTCATTCCCTTCATTCGTCCACCAAGTCCAGGCTCCTTCCCAGCAATTCATCATTGCTGCCGGGAGTGAAAGAGCTCGTTCGTAGCGTCCGAAAATTCGTTTCCAGGGGGATCACCGCCTCGGCGCCATAAGTCATGGCAAAAGGTGTTTCCCCTGTTGACCGCCGAGGGGTAGTCCGGTACGTCCATAGGACGTGGGGCAGCTCCTCGACCCATCTTCCCTTGGCGTCGTCTAGCCTCTTCTTAAGCCCGTTGACAATAACCTTGTTGACGACTTCTGCCTGTCCGTTTCCCTGAGGGTAGGCGGGCGTCGAATATCTGTTAGTGATCCCAAGTTCACAACAGTACCTCCTGAAGGCCTTGCTGTCGAATTGGAGCCCATTATCCGAGATAAGGGTGTGAGGGACCTCAAATCGCGAAACTACGTTTCTCCAAAGGAATTTCTTGGCGTCCGCGTCCCTAATGTTGGCCAGGGGCTCGGCTTCGACCCATTTCGTGAAGTAGTCCGTGGCCACCAGCAGATACCTCTTATTCCCTGGCGCTTTCAAGAAGGGACCTACAATGTCCAAGCCCCATTGGGCAAACGACCAGGGACTAGACAAGGGATTGAGGACCCCTCCTGGCTGGTGAATGTTCGGGGCGAATCTCTGGCACTGGTCACACCTCTTGACATATTCCAGGGCCTCATGTTGCATTCCCGGCCACCAATATCCTTGCGTGACGGCTCAGTGTGACAGGGATCTCCCTCCTGTATAACTCCCACAGATTCCTTCATGCAGCTCTTCGAACAGTAACTCTGCTGCCTCGGGGTGGACGCACAGCAGGTATGGCCCGGAGTAGGAGCGCCTGTATAGCCGGAGATCCTCGGATAGCCAGAACCGAGGAGGTTTTCTCCGAACTTTCTCAGCTTCTATCTTATCTTCGGGCAGGATATCGTCTTTGAGGAATTTCATTATGGGATCCATCCAGCTGGGACCCACTTCAATCTGATGGAAGGTGATCGACCCCCTTACCATTTCGTTCGCTCCTTCTAGATGCTCCACAAGTATGATCCGGGGCAGACCCTCTGTCGAGGATGTTGCGAGCGTGGCCAATGAGTCGGCATGGCTGTTCCCACTCTGGGGAATATGAGACAGGCTAAAGAGGTCAAACTCCGACTGTGAGCGCTGGACCTGGCTCAGGTATTCTTGCATTCTTGGATCTCTGGCTTCCATTTCTCCGTTTACCTGTCCTACCACCAATCTCGAGTCTGAGAACGCCTCTATCGATCTTCCACCCATCTTCCGCACCATGACCATCTCTTGTAGCAACGCCTCATACTCGGCCTCGTTGTTTGTGGCCGAGAACCCGAGCCTCAAGGACTTCTCGATGACATGATCCTCTGGGGATACTAATACTAGCCCCACTCCGGACCCCCTCTGGTTTGCCGCGCCATTAACAGATACTTTCCAGTATGGTGATCCCGGGATGGAGACTGCCCCAACTGATTTTTCACCCTGGCTCTCCTCCCCAGGGGCTACTTCCACAGTGGGTTCGGTGAATTCGGCCGTCAAATCCGCCAGGACCTGTCCTTTTATGGAAGTCCGGGGCATATACTTGATATCAAAGGCCCCAAGGATTGTGTTCCACTTTGCGATTCTTCCGGTGTAATCGGCGGTCCGAAGTACAGACTTCAGGGGCAGTTTAGTTAGGACGACCACCGTGTGAGCTTGGAAGTAGTGAGGGAGCTTTCTCGTGGCGTGGACCACAGCCAGTATAGCCTTCTCCAGGGGTAGGTACTTGACGTCCACTTCATGTAGCGACTTGCTGACATAATAAACTGGCTTCTGAACGCCATTGTCATCCCGTATCAGTACTAGGCTCACCGCATGGGGCGCCACAGCAAGGTATGCGTACAAGACCTCATCGGCATCAGGATTGGACATGATAGGCGGCCGGGATAGGTACTCCTTGAGTTGCTGGAAAGCTATAACACAGTCCTCGAACCATTCAAATCCTTTCCACTTGTTGATCAGGAGATAGAAGGGCCTGCACCTGTTAGCCGATCGGGAAACGAATCGGTTCAAAGCCACGATCATCCCAATAAGCTTTTGGACCTCTTTAGGGTTTTATGAGGGCTTCAACTCATGAATAGCCTTGATTTGGTCAAGATCAACTTCGATTCCCCTATAGGTGTCATATATCCAAGGAACTTGCCTGAGCCCACCCCAAATGAGCATTTCGAGGCATTCAGGCGCAGCTGGTGCTTCCTCAAGACGTCAAATGTGCGGCCGAGGTCCCCCAGATGTTCGGATACCGCTTTACTCTTCACCACCATATCGTCAACGTAGACTTCGACGTTCTTGCCCAGCATTGGCTCGAACATCCTCGTCATCATCCTTTGATAGGTGGATCCTGTGTTCTTCAGACCGAAAGGCATTACTTTGTAGTGGTAGTTCCCGACGGGTGTCACAAAGGCGGTCTTCTCCTAGTCTTCCAGGGCCAGTGGTATCTGATGATAGCCTTGAAAGGCGTCTAGGAAGCTCATCCGCGGATGGCCCGTGGTCGCATCTACCAGCTGGTCGATCCGAGGCATAGGGAACGGATCTTTTGGACATGCCCTATTTAGGTCGATGAAGTCCACACAGACCCTCCACTTTCCGCTCTTCTTCCTGACCACCACAATATTGGCTAGCCACTCGGGATAGAAAACCTCCTTGATAGCCCCGGCGCGCTTGAGTTTATTCACCTCTTCTCTTATGGCATCAGCGTGTTCCCTCGATGGGCGTCGGGGCGGCTGTTTCTTGGGCACTATGGACGGACTAACGTTGAGATGGTGGCAGATGAAGGACGGGTCAATCCCTGGTGCGTCACAGGGGTCCTATGCAAATACGTCAAAATTGCTTCGAAGGAACTCGACCAGCTCCTCTTGTTCGGTGGGAGGCAGCCGAGCCCCGACCCGAAAAAACTTCTCTGGATCGTCACCGATTACCACTTTCTCCAAGTCCTCACACTTGGCCCCTTCGGCAGCTACATTAGGGAGCGATACTGTGGCCTTTGATTGCTATAAACCCTCTTCGGTAATGGTCGAGGCCTGTGCGTCAAACCGACATGATATGGCGGCCACCGTGCATTGCCTCGCTGTGGGCTAGCAACCACGGATTTCTAGAACCTGGTCCCCTGATGGGAATTTCACCTTCTGGTGCAAGGAGGAGGCTACGCCCCCTAAGGTGTGGAGCCAGGGTCTTCCTACGATGGCCGTGTAGGGGGAGTATGTGTCCACCACTATGAAGTTCACCTCTACCACTTCTGGGCCGGTCTGTATGGGCAGCCTGATCATGCCCCTCGGGATAACGAGTTTCCCGTTGAAACTCATTAGGGGAGAGTCATATGGCGTCAAGTCCTCCGGTCTTAACCCCAGCCCCTTGTAGAGGTCCGGGTACATGACCTCTACCGCGCTGCCACCATCTACCATCACTCTCTTCACGTCGTAGCCCCCAATTCTAAGGGTGACTACCAGAGCATCGTCATGGGGCTGGATGGTCCCCATCTTGTCCTCCTCTGAGAAGCTCAAAGGAGGGCAGGAACTCCTCCTAGCCCTTTTCGGCCCTGCCTGGGACTCCTCGGCTGGCGGTTGGGCCACAAATAACACTCGCGAAGGGCACGCGCCCGTTCTCCCCGGTGCCGCCAGGATTACGTTGATTGTGCCAGCGGGTTGCCCCATGGCGGTGTCCCTCCGGGGCTCTTGATACATTTGGCCCTGACGATTGTCGGTGTTGAGCAGCAGGTGCTTCAGCTTTCCTTCCCGGACTAGCTGGTCCAGGTAGTTCCGGAGGTTCCTACAGTCCTCCGTGGTATGCCCGTGGTCCTGGTGGTATTGGCAGTAACGGTTCTGATTGCGCCTCTCAGGTTCCCCAGCCATTTTATTCGGTCACCTGAAATACGGCTCGTCCTTTATCCTTTCCAGCACCCTATGCACGGGTTCTCGGAACACGGCGTTGACGATTTGAACATTGGTCGCTCCAGATTCTCCTCCGAAATCCCTCCTCGGGCGGACGTTGTTATACCAGTCCGACCTGAAGTCCCTCCTCTCTTGAGGGATGACCTTATCCTTCCCCTTGCCTTGCAGCATATCTTCCTCCACCCGCTTGTATTTATCAATCCGATCCATCAGTTGCCGCACGCTGGTGGCGGGCTTTCCAGTCAAGGACTTCCTCAGGCCGTGCCCCATTGGTAGCCCATTCTGGAATGTACTGATGGCGACGGCGTCATACTTGCCGTCCAGCTCATTGTAAATCTCCCAGTACTTGTCCGAGTAGGCCTTGAGGGTCTCCCCGTCATGCATGGATAGAGACAGGAGTGCGCTCATGGGCCGAGGAGGCCTGCTGTTCGTGACAAAGCGGGAACCAAAAGCCTGGGTCAGCTGTCTGTACGAGTCTATGGAATTCGTCCTCAGACCGTTGAACCACCTCATCGCCACAGGTCCCAAGCTAGATGGGAAGACTTTGCACATCAGCGCCTCGTTCTTGGAGTGGACGGCCATCCTCTGGTTGAACTGGCTCACATGCTTCACGGGATCCGTTTTGCCGTTGTAAGCAATGAAGGTTGGCTGCTGGAACTGCCGAGGAAGCTCTGCTTCCTCTATACGACGCGTGAAGGGCGACCTGGAGAGCTGATCCAGCGCCTTGCTCATGGCGTCACCTCCTACACCCCTGGGGGTTGAGCTGGCGCGCCTACGCCTTTAGTAGCGCTCGTCCTCGTGGGAGAAGGTCTCGCTAGGGGGCGTTCTTGACCTTTGCCTGTATTCGTCATCACTCTCGTCGTTAGAGGGCAAGTCAGGGCTGGGCTCGGACCGTTTTCGCTGTGCACGGCGCAGCTTCCTCTTCAAACCATCTATCTCGCGCTGCATGGCCGCCTTATCATCCTTCCCCTGGGAGGCGTGGCTATGGGCCTCTTCCGATTACGTGGCCTGGCCCTCATCGCGCTTCTGGGCTTGGTTTTCGCTTGCTGTTGAAGTATGCACACTTCCTTCTCGAAATCGTCCATTGTCGTTCTGACTACCCCCGGGGTCGCCATAGTCACCCTGATGTCGTGGCTTCGCCGGTTCAGGTCGATTGGGAGTTCTTTGGTGAGGGCCCGATCCTACCATGCTTGACTGTTGTCCTTACTAACGCACAAGTTCTTCCCACAGACGGTGCCAATTGTAGGGACCAAGTTTGAGGGATTGGACCCAAGCCCAGTTTCCCCGCAATGAATTTGTAAAGTATGGGTTCAAGAGCTAGGCCCTAGTGAGGAATGCAACGGCCATGCATGGTTGTATGTGAGCACTGGTAACTTAAACGTGGGTTAGGGTACACAATGAGGTTCCTTGGACGGGTTTCACAGAGCTTGAGATTCTTCTTATTTCTCTGGAGAAAGATTACAAGGCTTTAGAGAATATAAACTACTACCGTATTTCTCTCCTCCCCCTTCTTTTTTTTTCATCCCCCTTCAAGAGAGACTTCTTACATTATATATCTCTTTCTCAATTGATCCTAGCCCTACATTTGTTGGGGAGTGAGGCCATTACTTGAGTGCCTGTCCCATCAGCCACCTTCCCATTCTCTCTGTGGGATGCGGCAACCAAGGTGACACTGTTGAGGCGTCCCCTCCTCATTAATGTGGCCAGGACGTTAGTTGAGAGCATTTAATGTGGAGGTGACAGTTCGTCCTGAACTTGCTCCTCCACCATGCTTCTATTGCTGATATGCGGTACCTGCTCCCTGCCCTTCGAATGATCAGGAGGGCTCCCTTGGTGACGTGTTGCCGGTTTACATTATGGCACCGGATTTTCGAGGATGGAGTCATCCTCGGCGTGCCTTATTGGGCCCCTGGGCCTACTGCTTCCATCCTCGGACCAAGAACGCCTCCTCGGCTCAGGCCTTGGGCCTGGTTCGAAGTGGGCCAGGGTTGCCCGATTATTTCTCGCCCCACATTCTATTATAAAAAAATTATTGAAATAAATTTATTTATTAGATCCAACTTAAGACTCTCTCTCTCTCTCTCTCTCTCTCTCTCTCTCTCTAGGTAGATATTTTCTAGTAGATATTATTAAAAATAAATATTTACAAATTAAAAAACACTATCTACAATATAAAATTGAAATATGATAAGAATAAAAATAATTTTAAAAGCGTAGATTAATCGAGTCTAAAGATCTTCAAATTCCACCTACCCCTTATAACTATTGAATTATCAACAACAACAACAACAACAACAACAACAAACAAACAAACAAAAAAAAATTCTCCCATTAATTATAGTTCCAAAGACTTTGGAAATGACTTTATTCCTATAATTATCACCACTATTTGAAACATATATATGCTCATGGTTTATGGATTGAGATATGTATTGCACTTGGTGCAATAGCTCTTAGTAGCTAAGATTGAGTTGAAAAAAGAAACTTTCAATCTTCACTATTGAATAAAATATAGTTAGACAAAGTTAAAAAGTAAAAGAGTGAAAAATTTTGTGAGGAGTAGTTAAACAATTGCACTAGCTTCAATACATATCTTAATCTGTGACTTTTAGCTTGCCTCTATAAATAATTCTTTCTAATCAAAGCAAAATTCCCCCCAACTCCCACCATAAATTCAACATAGTTAGGTGTGGCCTTGAAATTTGAGGTTTAAACAAAAAGTATTGAATCCAAACTAAAAGTATTTCACATTTTTTTCTCAGAATATCTTAAGAAAACACCTCTTCTATCGACACGCATTTGTTCACACTTTAAAGATTTACATATTTGTAAATGTGCGATTGGATCATATCACTTACACACAAACCCACAACTAATATTTAGTACCTGTTTGGATAGTGTTGAAAAGCACTGCGTTTGTGTCTGCATTTTTTTTTTTTGAGAAGCGCGTTTCAAACCTCTTTTTTCAGCAAAATTTTCATTAAAAAGGGTCCCACGACACTATTCACACATTTTAAAATTATTTTACTATAGTATTTTCAGTTTTCAGTTTTCGGCCAAATAAACGGTATCCAAATACACCCTGTAGGGGTAAAAGGCCCAAAAATACACATCCACATATGTGGTGGGTCTGAGGCCCAGGCCGAGGATAAGGAATTGTCCAAGGATGGGAAAGTACTGTAGAAAAGGGCACATGATAATAGGACAAGAGAACAATGTTGGTCATAGTAGTCCAAGAAGCATTGCCGAGGACGAGTTCCTTCTCGGCTACCCAATGCCGTGGTCCGAAGATGTGATTTACCGACAAAAGCAGCCTTCTAAACCATTCCGTGGAGGAAGATAAGTACTAAAGATAAACAGAGAAGAGTATGGCCATGAAATATCTCTAGGAAAAGCTGCTACCTCCGCATTAAATGCCCGACAACCAACACTCTGACCACATTAATGAAAAAGTGATGCCTGAACAGTAGTTTTCAGCCTTACAACTGTTACCTAAGAGCTTTAATGAGGGGTTGATGGGATAAAAATCGACACCAGCAAATCTGACCTACACATGGATGGTAAAGATGAAAAGGAAAGGTAGTATATAAAGTAGAAAAAAGAAAGAAAGGTGGGAAGGGGAAAAGAAATGAAGACAAAAAAACTACTTCTGTAACCATTATCATCCAATATATATAAGAACAGATCTTCTCGGACTGTTCTAATGACAAATTTTCTTACTCAAACATACTCTTGTTTTGTTTGATTGACTTATAAACCAAGTCTAGCTGTTGTTTCATTGATTAGAGCCTAGTTCTCCAACCCACTTTCTACAAATTTATTGTCTTGGGCTTATTGGACTTGAATCCAATTAATTTTTGGGCCGGGATCCAAATCTAGTCCTTACACACCCTTAATATAGAAAGAAAAAAAAAATCTATTTTTCAATTGTCATGTATCAAAATTATGTGAAAGTGTGTGGGTCCTAGATTTTTTGCTTAAGATATCTTTGTAAGGCATAGATTATTATTATTATTATTAACCAAAATGGAAGCAATATTGATGAGTCGTTGACTAATGTTAGGAGAATATTTTTCACAACTCCACGCCTACCCAAAGTTGGAGCTCTCATGCAAGAATGGCATGCTTAATGTATATCCTTAAAGATTACGAGATTCTGGCATTAGAGTGTGAAGTGGAGGAGGATTAAGCAAATTTAAAAGTCAGGAATAGGATGAATTTTGAACTCCCAAGACAATTAAAGTCCTGTTTGGATTGAGGGAGAGAGGGGGAGCAAAGGGAATTGAAGTAGAGCAGAATTGGCCATAAATTAGATTAGTTTCCAGCCAACTCTACTCTACTTTCCCTCTCATCTCTTCAATCCAAAAGGACCATTGGTGTTAGTTAGAGCGTGAAATAAAATGTGAGCCCATTGATCATATTTCTTGACCAAATTCGGAGGAAACTTAGATATGTAACAGTTATGAGCTAGAATCCTGTGCCACTCCAAGAAACTCTTTTCATGTCTATACATATAGCCTAGTTGACGGTTAAAATTACCGATCACGGTCCCATGATCATAAATATTCAGTATGTTAAGAAATTTGTAAGGGCAAAATAAAGAATTCAATCTTTAATGGTCATATGACTTGCAGATGGTCGTTTAAAGAAAACAGTCAATCAAAGCTAAAGGGTGGAATTTGTGACCTTCAAAGCTATTAATTTACAAGAGCAATCCTAATGACAACACCCAATTAAGCTTGAACATGACATGTTAAAAGGAATCCTAAGTCAAATGTGTGCCTTTTACAGCAACAAGCTTCCAGGCAGGATATTAGCACTCAGTATCAGGGGGAAGCAGCAGGTCTGTGCATCTCAGCATGTATTGCAGCAACAGGGTGCATCCTGTGTTGCACCACAGAAGCAGGGAAGACTGCAATTGGATGTAAGGCACAATGCACCAGAGAGTCAAAGGAAAAACAGGGATGTAATCCTAGGAAATGAAGACTTAGAAGACTTAATAGAGTCGATCCCTCATCATGATCAGATTATGCATTCTATACAAGAAATGTCTCCAGTGGGATGGTAGTTACATATTAATGTACACGTGTCACAGCTAGGCAGTTTTTACTTGTAACAGTTTTCTCCTTGAAATCAGGGGAGTTAGTTATTGTTTGCTTTCTTTGTACATGATTGTATATAAAAGGATAGGCATAGTTCATTAGAGTTTAGTTGGATTGTAATCTTTTCGATCAATGAAATTCAGTTTCTATTTAGAGAGAGAGTCTTGATTTTTTACGAGATATTTTATTCCCAAGTTATGTAAATCATTGCTTGAGGTAAAATCACACAATTTCTAAACAAACCCCAAAAAGTGGTGTAAAATAGAATATCCCTTCACTTACTTCAATGGTTGTGCTCATTCAACCCCTCTCCCTCTATTCCCCTAACTTAATAAAATAAAAAGTAAAAATTAAAAAAATAAATAAAAAGAGTTTCACCCTCAGTTTAATATAAAAATCTTACAAATTAAGCATTGCGTTAGCGACATTAACACTAACAAATAGAAATCTCCTAATTTTTTTTCGTTTGCTTTTATTATCCCATTGTTGGGAAATGAGAAATTGAACTTTAATATCATCTTTGAACTGGATCTCTCTCTCTCCCTCGCTCTCATGGTTGAAATGAGCCCATAGCCCCTCATTCTGCAAACCAACACTAGCCCGGCCTCACTCCAACATGACTGTACGAATCCATGACATTAACAATCAAAAACTATTGGGCTTGTTTATAACCATTTGTAATAGGCCCAATGAAACCAAAATAGAGCTCTCTTTCAAGGACATAAAGACCGACTACACTCTTTTACAGGAAAGAATGTTGTTACATCACTTGAGGTCATCCCATGCATCCACGACTCACCAAAGTTGAAGCTCCCATGCATGCAAGAACTGTATGCTTATTATCCTGAAAGATTGCAAGATTTTGGCATTGTTGTGCCAAGTGGAAGGAGAGAAAGCAAAATTAGAACTCAAGAAGGTTGTAATTTTGAACACCCAAGACAAGGGAAATGAAGAGAGAAAGGGGTACTACTCATAAATTATAAATTTCCTCTCGTCCCGTACGTCAATAAAATTAGAACTGGCGTCAAAACGAATCAAAGGCATGGTAGAGACAGAACAAAGGAGAATGAAGGCATCGATACCAAACAATTGGGCAAACAAGCAGCGTGTAAACCTATTTTGAAAAGATTAAACACGTAGAAGCTTATATAAAAAACTAAGATTCATAACACAGAAGCCAAATGTTTTGCATGCGCACCTCAGCATTAGTAATATGCATGCTGTAATTTTATTTTCCTTTGCCTTCTGTTAGTTTTGACTCTTAATACATTTCTAATGTTTAATGTTGGATATATGTGGGTTTCGGCCAATAGTTTTTGGTGTTGTACGTGACATTGTTTTGGTAAAAGGCTTCCAACTTGCACATGAGTCTATGATCATCAATAAATGAATGAATAAATAAAATTGTTAGTAAAATTTACACAAAAATGGTGTCATATATGTACTTAATGGTGGCAGTAGTTAACAGAAGGATTGTACTGATCACATTTGTAAACATGGGGAACAAATTGATAATATTAAAATTTTAAGTACCAAATTAAATTAACCACTCAGGAAAATTTTGAAGGACTAAATTGTATTTTAACAAAAAAAAAATGTGGGACATTAATTAATTACTTCGGCTGAATTAGAAATAGAGACTTGTGGAATTTTCATTCACAACCAAAAAGAAAGATGTGGTATCTTGATGTTAGCGTATTATCAGGGTTGGAATGATGGAATGGTTAAGATTCTCCATGGAAATATCTCTAATGCTTCACAAGGGTGTGATAGTGAACCTAGAGGAAGAAGCCAGAGCACCTATTGCATGACCAAGACCTGTCCTTGTTACACCAAGTCTTTCTTTGTTCCCCACAGATTTGCAAGAAATGTCTTGATTGCATGACACACCACACCAGTGACTTTCACCAGCTCTAGCTTTCTAGGAGCTATTAATCATGCACGCTTACAACTTACTGGTCCAAGTCAACAAATCCTGATTCCCCGTCATCGTTGAGCTATATATTAATAGCTTTCTAGGAGCTATTAATCATGCATAATTGTGCCATTAAGGGTCAAGAGAGTTTAGAATTTCTAGTATTCGCTCATTATGGAAAACCAGCCCTCTTTGGCAGGAAAATTCCTTAACGAAGACAACCAAGTTAAGGGGTTGCCAATAGAATTCAAACATGACGATGCTTCCGGAGATGCCTAAATTTTATGCCTAAGAACCATTTTTGGGACTGGTTAGCATTATTCTAATATTGTCTCAAAAGACAATATTATTGGGTATACATATGTGAATGAAGTCCTATATTAAATAATAATTATAAAAATGAGTGGTTAAAATAATATAATTAGATCCAAACTCTTAAATTTAAGCTTTTGGGTTAAGTGGCGTCTCCATATATTACATTAACCTCTCAACAAAGGAGTCTCCCCAAGATGCTCACTCTCTAGCAAGTGGTGTTAGAGCTGAGGGTAGTGCGCAGCAAGGTGAAAAGGTTAACAAGGGCCCCTGTCATAATTGGAGACAAAGTGCGTATACTTGGAACACACACAAGTGAACATCACACAAGCGTGGTGTAAGGTTTCAATGGAAAAAGACGTGTGGACCAGTTCCATGGATGAACGTTTGGGGTTGACATGTAGTTAATTTCCATGAATAATGAGCTAGTGAAAGAAAACCTCGTAAAGAGAAGGAGCCAGTAGGACTTGTTTGTGACCATACATAAAGAAACAATGGTTAAAATAACATAATTCGGCCCAAATTCATAAGTTTTTAGCTCTGAGGTTAGGTGGAATCTTTATATATTATATTAATCTCTCAACAAAAGAGTCTTCTCAAGATGTTCTCTCCCCAACATGCATCATTATCTTAATTTTTGAATAGCACAAAGATAGTGTGTTGTGGTAGCAGAAGTTTTGATATTAGTTTGTTGTGCAAAAGGACATCTAAAAGTTCTCCCACATAAGATTGGTTCTGAAAATTACTATAGATTTGAGAAAGAAATAATAATGATAAGAATGAGTAGTTAAAATAATATATTTGAATCCAAACACTTAAATTTAAGTTTTTAAGTTAAGTGATGTTCCTATATATCATTAACCTCTCAACAGAGGAGTCTCCCCAAGATGTTCTCTCTATAGCAAGTGGTGTTAGAGTTGAGGGCAGTGCACAGCAAGGTTAACAAGAGCCCTTTTTATAGTTGGGGACAAGGTGTGTATACTTGGAACACATACAAGTGAGCATCGCACAAGTGTGGTGTAAGGTTTTGATGGACATAAACATGTGGGCTAGGTCCATGGATGAGCGTTTGGGGTTGACACATAGTTCCCATGGATGATGAACTAGTGGAAGAAAGCTCATAAGGAGAAGAAGCTAGTAGGACTTGCTCGTGGCCCATATATAAAGAGGCAATGGTTAAAATAATATAGTTGGACCCAAATTCATAAGTTTTAGCTCTAGGGTTAAGTGGACTCTTTATATATTATATTAATCTCTCAACAAAGGAGTCTTCGCAAGGTGTTCTTCCCCCAACATGCATCATCATCTTAATTTTTAAATAGCATAGGGATAAAGTGTTGTGGTAGCAAAAATTTTTATATTAGTTTGTTGTGCAAAAGGATATCTAGAAGTTCTCCCACATAAAATTTGTTCTGAAAATTATTATAGATTTGAGAAGGAACTTGCGAACAAATAATAGGAACGAATAAAAGTTAACAAATAATAGGAATGAATATGGAATGAATAAAAGTTGAACATATAAGAGACACAATAACTCACAAATTATATATATATTTATATATTCCTTAACGAGACTTCTCGCAAGCCATAAATGCCTCAAGTGTTAAACAAAAATTACAGCACAACCAAAAAAGTAAAAAACAAAAAGCAAAATGCATATTACCCCAATCTATCTCCAAATATACCAAAAAGCGACAAATACCCTTGAAGATGGTGTCAAACTAAAATTAGCTCACCCAAACGAACGAACAAAGTGAATATTATCCCAAGTTGCCTCCAAATACGCCAATAGGCCAAATGCGCCCGAATTCTCAAGCAGTATTGGCCTTCATAATTTTTTTTTTCGAGAATAAACGGCAGGTGTTGGCCTTCATTATTAATCATCGGTCTTGTACACCTATGCTGAGGTAAGATAAATTTTTAATTAGAATAATAAGCTTCAAAATTCTTTTTAAACTAGGCAAGGAGTGAGGATTTTTCTAATGTAAAAAGAATTAAAAAGACTTTCTTTAACTCATTAGCTGCAACTTAGTTATTTAAGTATCAAATTTTTTTATACCTTTGAGAAAATTCACAATGCAGGAAAGTTTTTTTTTTTTTTTTTTTTTTTGCCATCTCATTCAATTAGTATGGAATTGGCAATCCATTTACTAGAAAGATAATTAGAATATAAAAAAGCAAAGTTTTTACAACAAATTTGAAATTCAAGATGTCTACAACAAATTATTTAACTTTGTAGTCTTTACATGTCTATGTCAGAAATTCAATACATGTGGCTATAATTTAAGCTTATTTCAAAGACCTCTGTCTAGAGTAATAGGATATAAGCCAATTCCATGTGATCTTGATCACTCCAGTAGTGGAAATCAACCAAATTAAATTAAATTTTAGACCTTTTTTTTTTTTTTTTTTTTTTTTTTTTTTTTAAGTGTATATATATATATATATATATATGATGAGTTAGGAAATCTTCCTCATTCAAACATGATAATGGATGAGGAATGGGCCATAAATGAGACATTTAATGCAGAAGCCGTTACGATTGGACGAAGTAAAGAGGACAATAGCTCAGAGGTCTCCATATCTCAAAATTAACCCCTAGAGGCATTGCCAAGGCAAGTAATTAAGCCACGATTAATGGCCCCCCAACGACTAGAAAAATAGAAGCCTATATTAAGTGCATCCAACCTAAGGCAAAGGTACAGTTTTCACACCTATCATCACAGATACTCAACTATTGGTCTCTCTCTCTCTACGTTTGACTTTGTCATTGTAGGTTTATTGGCTGGCACCACGCCGATGACCAATCCGATTTACTTTCTTCTCGTCTTGTAGGCAACCCCGGAACCATCTGGACGATCACAACTACTGACGAACTTGGCTTCATTAATTTGGCGTCATCTATGGGAAACGCCTTTCTTTCAAGTCCCAAGGTCAGAAACGTTGCCCTACCTTTGTTGACATCCAAATGGAATCCAGTGCACAACCAGAGTCAACCGCTTTGGCCTTGCAGATCCAAGCCGTCAAGGCCAGTGTAGAAGAACTCACAAAGCAAAACCAAGAGATGAGACAACAGTTGCAACAGTAAGAAAACCGCTTGCCAAGAAGAATCAAGAACTGAATGTTCAATTAGCGTATAAAACACCCTTGAATTAGCGTATAAAACACCCTTGAAAGTTTAGATCCCAAATTACAAAATATCAATTCAAGCTTATTATCAAACAATTAATGTGTAGAACATGAACATAAGCCAAACACAGAATTGATAAACAATCTAAGCCAATTATAATCACATCCACAATAGAAAATAAAAGGCAAAGATAAAGGGAAGAGAGATGCAAACACAAGGACAACATGCTATGTGTTATCGAAGAGGAAACCGAAGCCCTCGGCGTAAAACCTCTCCGCCGCCCTCCAAGCGGTCAATAATCCACTAAAGAATGTAGTTGGGATACATGAATAGCAGAAGACCCTCAAAACCTAATCTACCTAATCTACCTAAGCCCTCCAAGCTTCTTGCTCCAACAAGGTTGCGCGGACCCTATTTCTTCTTTAGCTTACCGGATTCCGCTATAGCCCATAGCATCAACCAATAACCATTGGTTCCTTCCTAACTGCTTCCCAAAGCACCAAATAAACCTTCTCAATGATATGGGTATGGTGAGAAAAGGATTTGGTCAAGAACCTCTCAAGGATGTGTCAATGGAGAGGAAGAGAGTTGAGAAATTTGGAGAGTCTCTTAGGTGAAGATTGGGGATGAATCAGTCTTATTTTTCTCTAGGGTTTCTCTCTCAAAAATTCTCTCTGGAAGCTCTCTACATTTCGTGGGTATAAGGGTCTATATATAGTGGTGTGTGTTTGGAATACGAAGAGACAGTTTTTGCCAAACAAGGTGAGTTGGCAACTTGGCCTCACGACTGGACTGAGTCGCGAGTTAACGGCCTGGCCAGCCTAGGACTTTTGTCCTGTAGTGCGACAGTTAGCGTGACCCTTCATCTCCCCGCATGCTTCTCACGTGCACTGTAATTAGCGGCTTGCCAGTCGCGAGTCAGCCGCGAGTCTCTGCAAACTTGCACAATCTTGAGCATTTCTTCACACTCTCTCACACACTACCCTTACAAGAATCCCACCTAAATACAAGGTTACTAAGTGCTTAAATTACAAGCAAATTGGCACGGAATAAAGCCAACAAGATGGTTGATAAACTACAACCTTACAATCTCCCCCTTTAGCTATTCCGTGACTAACCCTACAACAAACTCTAGACTTAACGCGTGAGTTGGGAACAGTTGGAAAACTCACTCACACCTAACTCTAGAATCTGATAAGCACTTGAACCATAGAAACAAGTATCTCCTGAAACATAACAATACAACAATATCATTGTATGCTAAAAACTTGTAATGCATATGGAGCAAGCATAATGCAATCAAGAAAAATGGAATAAAGCAATAGACCATGGCTTGACCAAACATGCAATCACTATACAATAGTGATCATAATGCTCATTCTCACAAGGAATGAACATCCGGACATGCAAGCTAACAAGCTCAAATGCAAACTATCATTTGCATGTCCAACACTCAACCAATGCATAGAACATATATGCATCTAGGAACAATCCTACAAGGGCACAAGAGTGTAGTACTGAAGAAAAATGCATAACATTTAACATCAAGTACGAAAGCTATAAAGCATGGATACATAACCTTAAAAGCTTACAAAACCAACAGGTACAAAAAAAAAAAAAAAAACTTTAAAAACCTACAAAGGTGTACCAGGTATAGATTATAAAGTATTTTAAACAAACTAAAGTGCTTAAAAGTTTCTCCCCTTCAAAATGATGAGAAGTTGTGATACACTTGGAACATATATACCTGTAACCTAAAACACTTCCACAAAACACATTAGACCCTCAATGTAAAGCAAGTCATAAAAAGGACAAGTATAATGTAACAGTAAATTGTGATCAAGTAATCATGATGTGAAACATGTGAGCAACTTGATCAAACACTAAACACCCAGACAAAGTTTTCTTATTAACACAATGTCTTCTTCCCCTTGGTATATGCATCTCCCCTATGGAATATCTCTCCCCTTACAAGTGTGCACGAGAAATAGAATTTCTCCCCCTAAGAATGTGCACAAGGGTCATATAGAAATGACAAAAAATCTCTGGTATACTCTCTAGAGTATTCTCTCCCCCTTTTTGTCAGGAATAGACAAAGAGTCAAGGAGAAATGAGGGCAAGAGATGAAATTATGAGCAATGATAATGATGCATGAGGGGTGCAATGATGCATGAGGGGTGCGAGATGAATGAGAAAATGAAGCTCAATCCTAAGACATGACATGCTAGGATGAAGAAACAATGTATGAACCAATGCATGACAAGGGTAGCAAGGTGTGTGCAAGAGGTGGCTATGTGCAATGCATGACCAATGCATGAAAAATGCACAAGTGGGGCAAGGTGTGTTAAATACACAACCAATTATCCAAACATATTCATAATGAGGAAACATGAGAAACCCCAAAGTTTGATACTCATTGGAGTCCAAATAAGCGAGAAAATGCCTAAGAGGCATTTTATCAAACATTTAGCACGCACACTATGAAAAACAAAGTGAAACAATGCATGAACATCATGAAAACCACCCTTAATACATGTTCTTTTTGCTACTAGGGGCCAACATCCAAAGCAAATCAACAAAAGAAACAAATCCCATACAAAGATTTTGAGAAAAAATTAAGTTTTCCCAACCCTTATAATGAAAATCCCAACCAAGAGCACAAAACTCTCCAAAACCTAATCTAAGGATCCAAAACAGTGGAAAGAGTTTAAAATTACCTTAGAGATGTTAATGGAATGAAAAACCATTCAAATTGATTGGGTTTTGATATAAAAATATTGAAAAAGGGGTTTAAGAGAGGATGTGAGAGGTTTAAAAACAAGTTTCCCATGAAAAAGCTCTTTAAAAAGCTGATTCTGGGCAATTCGCGACTGGGCGAGTCGCGAGAGAGTCGCCAAAACCTTCTGTGTAAACTCGCGACTGGAGCTCGCAGCTTGCAAGTCGCCAAAACGAGTAGCCAAAACTCGCAACTTGATCTCGCGGGTTGCAAGTCGCCAAAATGAGTTGCCAAAAATTCTGACACTTGTTTTTCAACCCAGAACATGTTTAAACCTTGAAAAACAAAGTAAACACTAAACATGAACACAAAGAGTGATAAAAATAACTTCCAAAAACATATAAAATGATCAAAAATCTTTTTGGATTGATCCATATAAAGTTAAGCACGCACACATCACATTTAAACAAGTATAATCGAACAAATGAATAAGACATTCATTGAACATTAGGCATGTGTGTTGTGTGTGTGTATCAAGTGTGGAATAGTCCTTAGTCTAGAATGAAGCTTCAATGATCAATTCAATCAAGTCATACACATCTAGTACTAAGACAAGTGGTCTATCTCAATTATAGAAATGAACATATATGACCTCCCACAAGAAAATGATTACATATCTTTGAAGCTTTTCATTTAGCTTCTTTACAATTAATAACATTTGATCATTTTGAATCAATACATCTCATTTTGAGATCGATGCCTGAGTTTTTTGATATTTCAATTTGATGAACAAGCCTTTGGCTTTATGGGCAACATACAATTTCATAAAAGTCACTTTCCCTTTTTCCTAGTCAAATACTAGTATGTGCGACAGCTTTTGCAGCTCATTATCTCTTTTCATTTTGAGATTTACATTGGTTGAGCTCTTTAAGCAAAAAAATAAATAAATAAATAAAATAGTGGGAAGATATATAGGCACAAATCTATGCATGTATCAAAATCAACATGACTAATGACTAATCATTCATGACAAGCTTGAAGATCGATTTACAACAATCACACAAAGATGTCAAGATTTTTCTCACAAAGATATAAGTGCATAAAGAACAAGCTAAGCTCGTACATGCATAAAGCCATTTGTATAAAAATACAAGGCAAAACTCACATATGATATGTGCTCAAACATATACGATCAAACTTTTTGAATTTTTCACTTTTTATGTGGTTTTGGATTTTTTACTCACACAAAACAAAGACATAAAAGAAAGATAAAAAAAAAATCAAAAAAATGCAAATAAAGAGATGCAAGATGCACAAATGCATGAAGGGTCTTACAAAGATCGAAAGAATTAGATCAAGGACCAAAAGAGCAAAAGCTCAACCATAGGAACCTTTCCTCATCCAAACGGAATGATTGTTTGGAATGAGTGCCTCATTAGAAGTGAGACGAGGGTTGGAAGAATGAGAACCGGAGATGCACATAGTCAAGGAGTTAAGAGCATTAAATAATTTCTTTAACAACATGCTATCTTCACTCAAAACCGGTTTACCCTTTTTAGCATAACTTCCAAGAAGCTCAAGTTTCTCTTTTCTTTTGATTCTTTTAAGAGCATGAAACTTAGAGTAATGAGGTCTTAGATGACCAAAAGCACCACAATGGTGACAAACAATGTGTTTAGGTCCACTAGGCTTTTTGGAAAGGGATCTAGCAACATGGTTTTGTTCTCTCTTCAACTTATAACATTGAGGTCTTATATGACCAATCACACCACAATGGTGGCAAGTTGGAACAAATTTAGATCCATCCAAAACATTATGTTGAGACTTAAACGGAGGCTTTGACTTAGGAGCCTTTCTCTCCACCTTTTGATTTCTTTTGTATGGAGGAATGTACACCAATTTGTCCTTTGGGTTAGAACACACAATAGGCACAATATCGGGTACCACAACATGATTGCAGCAAATATTATCATCCTTTTTATCAATAGGTTCAGCAATCAAACACTTGGCATACATCTTGAGAGATTCATTTTCACATTTTAGCTCATCAACAAGTTTGTTAGACAAAACAAGTTTAGCATCCAAGTCCATTTTCAAACATTCAAACTCTTTCAGCTTTTGAAGAGAAATTTCAGCAAGTTTCTTATATTTTTCAATCAATTTGTTGGATTCTTTGAGCTTAGCAATCAAATCATCCTTTTCACAAAATACCTTGCTCAAATTCTTTTGAAACTTCTTAGCATTTTTCTTCAAGGGTTTGATGCTAGGAATATCATCTACATCCAAAGATTCATGTAACATAGCATCACAATCACAAGGATTATCACTCATAGAGGCATTTTCACAAACACGTGGCATGTTACATTCATCACCAACCAAATCATACAAAGAGACATACAAAGCACAATCCATGGCAAATAAACACAAAGGGTCAAGGATCACACTTAGGTATTTAAACCAAAACAAGTGTACCTGCTCTGATACCAATTGAATGTTCAATTAGCGTATAAAACACCCTTGAACGTTTAGACCCCAAATTACAAAATATCAATTCAAGCTTATTATCAAACAATTAATGTGCGGAACATGAACATAAGCCAAACACATAATTGATAAACAATCTAAGCCAATTATAATCACATCCACAATAGAAAATAAAAGGCAAAGATAAAGGGAAGAGAGATGCAAACACAAGGACAACACGCAATGTGTTATCGAAGAGGAAACCGAAACTCTCGGTGTAAAACCTCTCCGCCGCCCTCCAAGTGGTCAATAATCCACTAAAGAATGTAGTTGGGATACATAAACAGTAGAAGACCCCCCAAGCCTAATCTACCCAATGTACCTAAGCCCTCCAAGCTTCTTGCTCCAACGAGGTTGCGCAGTACCTATTTCTTCTTTAGCTTACCGGATTCCGCTATAGCCTATAGCATCAACCAATAACCACTAGTTCCTTCCTAACTGCTTCCTAAAGCACCAAATAAACCTTCTCACTGATATGAGTATGGTGAGAAAAGGATTTGGTCAAGAACCTCTCAAGGATGTGTCAATGGAGAGGGAGAGATTTGAGGAATTCGGAGAGTCTCTTAGGTAAAGATTGGGGATGAATCAATCTTGTTTTTCTCTAGGGTTTCTCTTTCAAAAATTCTCTCTGGAAGCTCTCTACATTTCGTGGGTATAAGGGTCTATATATAGTGGTGTGTGTTTGGAATACGAAGAGACAGTTTTTGCCAAACAGGGTGAGTTGGTGGCTTGGCCTCGCGATTGGACTGTGTTGCGAGTTCAAGCAGTGAGTTAACGGCCTGGCCAGCCTGGGACTTTTGTCCTGTAGTGCAATAGCTGGCGTGACCCTTCATCTCCCCGCATGCTTCTCACGTGCGCTGCAATTGGCGGCTTTCCAGTCACGAGTCCTAGCCACGAGTCTCTGCAAACTTGCACAATCTTGAGCATTTCTTCACACTCTCTCACATACTACCCTTACAAGAATCCCACCTAAATATAGGGTTACTAAGTGCTTAAATTACAAGAAAATTAGCACGGAATAAAGCCAACAAGATGGTTGATAAACTATAACCTTACAAGAACAAAAGGAACGAAGATGAAGCACAAGACTCGAAAGGTAGCCAGGGAAGGGACGACTTAAGGAGAACAGAACGGTTCAACGAGGCAAGCAACAACCTCCTAAGAAGCATGAGGAGGGAAGTGGACGAGCTCAAGAATGCTAAGAAGGAGAAAACAACAAAGAATTTGGATGGGATATGTTGGGTTAAGATAGCTTGACCCCGATTAATTATTCAATTACCCAATTTGATTAATTAAATTCAATTTGCATGCAAAATGTGAAGGCAGCAACAAATCGCTAAAATATGAAATGCAGCAGAAAATAATTTGACACATTGATTTGTTCACAAATGGGGAAAACCTCGCAAGGCAAAAACTTCACGGGGTGATTTTAAGGTCACCACTCTCGAGAATCCACTAAGCAACAATCAAGCGATTACAAGTACAAGGAATCTTACCAACTACCCAGCCTATCCCAAAATACCAACTTACAGTTGAACCTTTGCTCCAATACCTAATTAGACTTGGTCTTATAGTTGCCTTCTTTCCTTTTGATGCACAAACCTCCAATTTGTGACTAACCCTTTACACAGATCCCCGTACGTGACTAACTCCAGCAACTTGAACAGATGTTGTTGGCTACGAAATTCTTCACTTCATCAATAATGAAGATCAGAAGCACTTGATTACAAAACCCTATGGCGTACAAACGCAGTAGCTCTACACAGAGAAAATAACTCTCTTGGTCTCTATATCTGGTTGTGACGGCTTTTAAAATAAGTCTTATATATATCTAAGGTTGTGAAAAAAGAAACCCTAAACAAATAGTTAAGCCTGAGTCGAATTTCAAATCTAGAAAACTAAAAATCGTAAATCTCAATAGATAGAGCTGCTGTCGATCTATCTATCGAGCTTCACATTAAATCTCGATAGCAGGCATCTGTTGAGCTATCTGTTAAGACTTAATAAATAGATTTTCTTCACTTGTTTCTTGGACTAATCTTCATATCTTTAATACTTGACTTGAACAACATGTTTTTTGAAGTAATAAACTCATCTTAGATCTACCCAATTACAAGTAAAATGTATTTTGTCAAAGGATTAGCCAATTACAATAAAATATAACCCTAACAGGATGGAAAGAAGGACTGACTCACCGTTCACGCCAAAGGTCCTAGATTGCCCTTTGCCACCAAAGTTTCGATTCCCGCAACTTGAGTCATATGATGGGTTGAAAGACCCGTTAGATCATATCACTACCTTCATGGTGACTCTAAGCCGACAACAAACCCCGGATGAAACAGTGTGCCGATCCTTCCCGACCACCCTCAAGGGGGCAAATTGAATATGGTTCAGCAAGCTAGCACAATCTTCCATCTTCGACTAGCTGAGTAGCTTGTTTGTATGCCATTTCATAAGTGGGCAGCACCAGAAAAACTAGCAGATCACTTGTTGACGATCAAACAAGGAGAAAGGGAGTCATTAAGATTGTATGTGAAGCAATTTAACAGAGAGGTGCTGGAAGTGGACAAGGCTGAAGACAAGGTACAGTTGACGTCGTTCTAGGCTAGGCTGAAGTCCAAAGAATTCTTAATGGCACTCGCAAAAAGTCCCACAGCGTCAATGACAGAGTTGCTAATAAAGGCTCAGAAGCACATGAATGCGGAAGATGCTCTCACAGGGATAGAGGTGGGAGAACCTCAAACAACCAAAGAAGGTGCTCAAGATGACCCAAAAGGGCAAAAGAGGGAAAGGAAAGATCACTCATCCAGAAAATGACAGGAACAAGCGAATGGACGATAAGACTTGAAAAATGGTAAATTTCACACCCTTGGTAATGCCCATTGACCAAGTTTTAATGCAGATTAAGGACGACCATCAGCTTAGGTGGCCAAAGCCGCTGAGCAATTCAACCAATGCCCGAAATAAGAAAAAGTATTGCCACTTCCACCGTGATTATGGACATTACATGGACGAATGTAGAGATCTCAAAGAACAAATAGAAGAATTAATCCAAAGGGGAAAATTGCAAAAGTTCATTAAGAAAGACACGTATGGACAGCCAAAGCAAGAGATTCGGACCGAATCGGAAGACAAGACTAAAGATGTCGACAAGCCACAAGAATGACTGAAGTGTGCCATAGGAGAAATAAGCAAATGGTGGTTCAACAAAAGGAGGCTCTTTCAAGTCCCTTGAAAAGTCACAACATAGATAGGTTAATAGTGTCCACATGATGCCACCATCGAAGCACAGGAAAAGAGAGACCACAGAGTGAAGCTCGATCAATCAAAGATCAGGCTCGACCGATCCAAAATCATTGGAAAAAATAATTTCTGCAAAATTTAAATCAGGTCCAAGCCCGTGAAAACTTTTAGGGTTTTAGTGCAACATTCCTAAGTATAAAAGGAAAAAACTAACTACATTTTGAAGACTCTTGGAAGACTTGTGAGTTACTCCCGTGAGATCTAAGAGGTTTTGTATCTTCTAACTCTACAAGTGTCTACCGGAACAAGATCTATAATTAGGTACTGGTGGAATCTAGTTGCTTCAAGATCAACAAGTGGTAATCTGAAACCTTTAAGTGGGATCTCAAGTCATAAGCGTGGGAGCTTGTGTGCTGCGAATCCAAGAGAGAAATAGTCTCTGGATTCGAAGCTCGCACGTGGTCATGACAGTAAGTTACTACTGGAGGTAGCAATAGATTTAATGTTAAATCTTATTGTAAAAACTTCAATTCTCTATTAGTGGATTTGTTTACCTTGAAGATGGCTAGGTCAAATCCTTCCCAAGTTTTTACCTTGAAACAGTTTGTTTCATTGGTTTTCCTCAAGGAAGTCATTTAGGGTTTACCGCTATTTTATATATTTAATATATGTATATCTATACATACACACCCACACAAACACATTCACACAGACAAATCAACATAGAGATACACAAACACACCTAGTGTTTTTGTAATTGAGCAAAATTTTGTCATATGTTATTTAATAATACTAAAATTATTTATAAGAAAATTATTATTGCACACACACTTAATTACACATAACCGTACACTAACTATCACTATTCTATTTACAAATAAAGCCAAACAATTAAAGTGAGTTTGTAGTTATCTCAATGCTTCATTATAATAATTACACATGTTACTATTATTAAATATAATTTAACATAAACAAACATATAAGTATGATAATAAACAAATACAAATAACAATACATTGTTATCAAAACAAAGAATAATATAAAATAGTAAAACATTAAAAGTGAAAAAAATATATAAAATAAAATGTATTCTCAAAATAATAAAATAATACTACATGTGAGCTATAAACCACAAAAAGGTGGAACACAAACCACAAAAAGGTGTAAACCACGAAAATGTATTCTCAGTAGACTCAGTATTTTTACATTTCAAATATAAAGTATAAACACACATAGAGAGAGGAGTATGCCACTGCATGCAGCACACTGATGAACAAAGAAATCGAGATAGAGGGATGTCGAGAGAGGGGGAAGACAGACCAAGAACGAGAAGAGGTTTCCCGGCGGGCTAGCGTCAGCTTCGGCTCTAGCTCTGGCTCTGGATCTGGCTTTGGCTCCGGCCAAGTGCAGCAGCTTTGGGTAAGTTTTGAAAATTCGTGAGAATTTTTCTTTGGGATTCTCTATCTTTATCCAGTATCCATTTACCGGCCGAAACAGCCGGATTTCGCCAGTACGGCCGATATTTTTTCCAGTACAAAACAAGGGGGGTATATGTACTGGTGCATTGGCCGGTACGGTATATACTGGCCGTATCGGCAAGTATGATACGAAATCGACTTCCTTGGTTTTCCTGGGTGATCATATCTGTGTGTTATTTACTTTTCCGTTGTATGCATGATATGATCTTTCAGTATTTAACCTAGATCTCATAATTAACTTAAGTAATCACTTGGCTAATATATTAGGTTAAACAATCTACTTTAAAAGGTCTAAACAAATAAACATGCAAGATTCTGGCATTGTTGTGCAAAGTGGAAGGAGAGAAAGCAAAATTAGAACTCAAGAAGGTTCTTGAACACCCAAGACAAGGGAAATGAAGAGGGAAAGGGGTACTTCTCATAAATTATAAATTTCCTCTCGTCCCGTACGTCAATAAAATTAGATCTGGCGTCAAAACGAATCAAAGGCATGGGAGAGACAGAACTAAGGAGAACAAAGGCAGAACTAATGTTGGATATCTGTGGGTTTCGGCAATTAGTTTTTGGTGTTGTACGTGACATTGTTTTGGTCAAATCCTTCCAACTTGCACAAGAGTCCATGATCATCAATAAATGAATAAATAAATAAAATTGTTAGAAAAACTTGCACAAAAATTGTGCCATATATGTACTTGATGGTGGCAGTAGTCAATAGAAGGATTGTACTGATCACATTTGAAAACATGTGGAACAAATTGATAATATTAAAATTTTAAATACCAAATTAAATTAAACACTCGGGAAAATTTTGAAGGAAAAAATTGTATTTTAACAAAAAAAAAAAAAAAAGTACTTTAATTAATTACTACAGCTGAATTAGAAATAGATCGAGACCTGTGGAATTTTCATTCACAACCAAAAAAAATGATGTGGTGTCTTGATGTTAGCGTATTATCGGGGTTGGAATGGCTAAGATTCTCCATGGAAATATCTCTAATGCTTCACAAGGGTGTGATAGTGAACCTAGAGGAAGAAGCCAGAGCACTTATTGCTTGACCAAGAAGACCTGTCCCTGTTACACCAAGTCTTTCTTTGTTCGTCACAGATTTACGAGAAATGTCTTGATTGCATTTGCATGACACACCACACCAGTGACTTTCACCAGCTCTAGCTTTCTAGGAGCTATTAATCATGCACGCTTACAACTTAAAGGTCCAAGTCAACCAATCCTGACTCCCCATCATCGTAGGATTGGTTCATGCAAGCTGCATAATTGAGCCATTAAGGGTCAAGAGGGTTTAGAATTTCTAGTCTTCGATCATTATGGAAAACCAGTCCTCTGTGATAGGAAAATTCCTTAACGAAGACAACCAAGTTAAGGGGTTGCCAATAGAATTCAAACATGACGATGATTCCAGAGATACCTTAATTTTATGCCTAAGAACCATTTTTGGGACTGGTTAGCATTGTTCTAATATTGTCTCAAAAGACATTATTGTTGAGTATACATATGTGAGTAAAGTCTTACATTAATTAATAATAATAAGAATGAGTGGTTAAAATAATATAATAAGATCCAAACTCTTAAGTTTAAGCTTTTGGGTTAAGTGGCGTCTCCATATATTACATTAACCACTCAACAAAAGAGTCTCCCCAAGATGCTCTCTCTCTAGCAAGTGGTGTTAGAGCTGAGGCCTGAGGGTAGTGTGCAGCAAGGTTACAAGGTTAATAGGGGCCCTTTTCATAGTTGGGGACAAGGTGGGCATACTTGGAACACACACAAGTGAGCATCACACAAGCGTGGCATAAGGTTTCAATGGAAATAGACATTTGGGCCAATTACATGGATGAGCATTCGAGATTGACATGTGGTTAATTTCCATGGATAATGAGCTAGTGAAAGGAAATCTCATAAAGAGGAGGAGCTAGTAAGACTTGTTCATGACCCATACTTAAAGAGACAATGGTTAAAATAACATAATTGGGCCCAAATTCATAAGTTTTAGCTCTAAGGTTAAGTGGAATCCTTATATATTATATTAACTAGCATTTAACCCGCGCAATGCACGGGAACATTTTACATAATTAAAATTCAATCAACTTCACATAAAAATATAATAAAATACATTAAAATTCATTTGGGTAATGTTGCACATCCATTTGTTTGTCCTCTTGTAATCAATTGATTATGCTTTTTTTGGATTACCATCATTTTGAGCATCAAACTAAGTCTTAAAAATTTACATCAAGTCAATTTTTATAATAACTCGATACATAATAAACTATTTTAAATTGTATGTGCAAATATTTATGATAGATATTATGAAGAATTTTTTTTTTTTTTAGAAAGAATATCATGAAATTTTATTAAAGAAAAATTAGCCATAATTGGTTGAAAGTATAGATTGAAGGTGTGAATGAACATTCTCCTTCCACACCAAGAAACCTCTAATATGTCTAACATGTTTAGCTAAGTTGTGACTGATGGAATCTGTGTTGGCTTTAGTCGAGGCAAGAATATGACCAAAAGGGGAGAAAGAAACATCCTCACTAATGAGGATCTTGATCACATAGATTGTAAGGTTGAATTTAATCAACCATCTTGTTGGCTTTATTCCGTACCAATTTGCTTGTATTTTAAGCACTTAGTAACCCTGTATTTAGGTGGGATTCATGTAAGGGTAGTGTGTGAGAGAGTGTGAAGAAATGCTCAAGATTGTGCAAAGAAGCAGAGATTCGCGGCTAGAACTCGCAGGTGACTCGCGACTGGCAAGCCGCCAACTGCAGCACACGTGAGAAGCATGCGGGGAGGTGAAGGGTCACGCCAGCTGTCGCACTACAGGACAAAAGTCCAGGGCTAGCCAGGCCGTTAACTCGCAACTTGAACTTGCGACTCAGACTAGTCGTGAGACCAAGCCACCAACTTACCCTGTTTGGCAAAAACTGTCCCTTCGTATTCCAAACACACACTACTATATATAGACCTTTATACCCACGAAATGTAGAGAGCTTCCAGAGAGAATTTTTGAGAGAGAAACCCTAGAGAAAAACAAGATTGTTTCATCCCCAATCTTAACCTAAGAGACTCTTCAAATTCCTCAACTCTCTTCCTCTCCATTGACACATCCTTGAGAGTTTCTTACCCAAATCATTTTCTCACCATACCCACATCCGTGAGAAGGAATTTTGGTGCTTAGGGAAGCAGTTTGGAAGGGACCAATGTCTATTGGTTGATGCTATGGTTTATAGCGGAATCCGGTAAGCTAGAAGAGAAAAAGGTTCAGCGCAACCTCGTTGGAGCAAAAAGCTTGAAGGGCTTAGGTACATCGGGTAGATTAAGCTTAGAGGGTCTATTGCTGTTCATGTATTCCAACTACATTTTCTAGTGGATTATTGACCGCTTAGAGGGCGGCGGAAAGGTTTTATGCCGAGGGCTTCGGTTTCCTCTTCGATAACACATCGTGTGTTGTCCTTGTGTTTGCATCTCTCTTCCCTTATCTTTGCCTTTTATTTTCAGTTGTAGATGTGATTATAATTAGCTTAGATTGTTTATCAATTCTGTGTTTGGCTTATGTTCATGTTCCGCACATCAATTGTTTGATAATAAGCTTGAATTGATAATTTGTAATTTGGGGTCTAAACGTTCAAGGGTGTTTTATACACATTTTGAACATTCAATTGGTATTAGAGCGGGTACACTTGTTGTGGTTTAAATACCAAAGTGTGATCCCTGACCCTTTGTTGAGATGGATAGGTCTCAATCTTTTAATGTACCACCATTTTTTTATGGTAATAATTATGCTTTTTGGAAGGTCCAAATGTGGGCATTTTTGTGTTTTATTGATGATGCTGTGTGGGATGCAGTTGAAGTAGGTTGGACAAGGCCAGAGGCTGCCAAATCCACTTGGGATAAGGCAGCTCTTGCCGTGGCTAATGCTAATAGCAAAGCCTTGAATGCTATTTTTTGTGGTGTCTCTTCAGAAGAATTTCACAGGATTTCACATATCACCATTGCTAAGGAAGCATGGGAAATTCTAGAGACAACTTATGAAGGGACTAAGAAGGTGAAGGACATCAAACTCCAAATGTTGACCACTCGCTTTGAGGAGCTAAAGATGAGTGAGGATGAGTCCTTTGACTCTTTTTACAGTAAGCTGAACGAGGTGGTCGTCGGAAAATTCAATTTAGGGGAAAAGACGAAGGATTCTAAAGTTGTAAGGAAGATCCTTCGGTCACTACTGGAAAGCTTTCATGCCAAAGTAATGGCTATTGAAGAGAGCAAGGACCTTGACGACATCAAAGTCCAAGAGTTGGTTGGTTCCCTACAGACATATGAATTGTCACTGCCCTCACAGAAGAAGAGTAAATCTCTTGCTCTTAAAACAATTGATGAGAGAATGGTATCTCATGACTCCTCGGAAGAAGAGGCTGTAGATAAAGATGTGGCGTACCTTGTAAAGAACTTTCGGAAATTCCTAAAACTCAAGAATAATGAGAAATTTGGTGACAAAAGAAAATTTCAAAGTTCCGAGAAGGAGAAGAAAGAATTCTGAAGGAAAGATGGTAGAGATTCCCAATCCTCACAAGGAATCACGTGCTTCGAGTGTAATGGACACGGACACTTCAAAAAGGAATGTCCCAACTATTTGAAGTCGAAGGGCAAGGTCTATGCCACTACTTTGAGTGACTCGGATTCATCAAACTCTGACTCTGAAAAAAGCTGTGATCGAGAAGGAAATTTCTCTGCATTCATGACTATTGCTCATGTGGATTCCTCAGATGATTTTGGTGCACTTGTGAAGGAGCTTGGTAAGCATTCTGATTTGGAGTCTATTGGGATTGTTGATGAATCGGAGGCTGAAGAGGATGAAGATACATCTGGTCTTCAAGAGAATTACGTCTTACTCCTTGAGAAATCGGTTGAGTATGCAAAGGTGGCAAAGGCAGCTGTGAAGAAGATGAAGAAAGCTGAGGAGGATTACAAAAGTCTCCTGGTCAGATATAAGGAAGCAAAGTGTGAGATTGAGTCACTAAATGGTGAGCTATCAGAAGCTTACACAAAAGTGAGATTTCTTGAGCAAGAGGTAGTGCAAGCTCATGCCAAGATAGAGAGGGTCTCCTCCAAGAAGTTAGAAGATGTTATTTCATCTCAAAAACCTTCCTCAGACAAGTCCGGGTTAGGATACACCGGAGGGAGTAGCTCATCAACCAATGTCACCAAAGAAGTGAAGTTTGTAAAGGCCAAAGAGAGGATTGTAGAAGAGCCAATCCCTGAGAAAGTTAAGGTTGATAAGAAGAAGAAAGTGGCCGATCAACGGGTGATTAATAAGTCTCGTAATCAATCAGAAGCCAGATTTGAAGCTAGAGGAAGATCTCTTCCAAGATCACAACGGGGTCCTAGGACAAATCATGTTTGTCACTTTTGAGGATTGCAAGGACATACAAGACCCAACTATCACAAGTTGAGAGCATTGAACAATGCAAGTGTTCCTCGGTCACGAGGAAGAAGAAATGACAATAGTTCTTGGGGTTGTGAGCAAATAAGAAGTCAGAACCGTGATCTAGGAATGATGGATGTGATGAAGATGATCGGTGCCTTCACCAATTGCCTGGAAAGCTTCACACAAAGGTTTGACAGTCCTAACTCTCGTACCCGATCCGTCAAGGATATCACCCCAAACGCACGTGACGTGTGGGTGACGAAGGGTACTCATGCATAAGCATTACAACATGTCCATGCATTAATACTTCCCATGTTTATGAATATGCTTGGTTGTGTGCTTCTTGCGAGTTTTGAGTTGTTATACTGTTTGTTTGTTTGTTTTTGTTTCAAATGTTTTTACATTGTTATTTATGTTGTTTTTTATCAATCTTTTACTGCTTTTGTGTCAAAAATCCAAAAACACATAAAAAGTAGAAAATCCTAAAAAGTTTGATCGCATTGTTGAGTTTTGTCTCAAAGCATGTTTGGCCTTGTGCCTTTGTACTAATGGCTTTATGCATCTACGAGCTTAGCTTGTCTCTTATGCACTCTTATCATTGTGGGAGAAATCTTGACATCTATGTGACTGTTGTAAATAGATTTTCAACCTTGTCATGAATGATTAGTGAATGATTTTGTTGATCTTGAGACATGCATAGACTTATGCCTATATATCTTCCCACTTTTTATTTTGTTGTTTTTACTTAAAAAGCTCTCCAAATGTAAATCTCCAAATGAAAAGAGATATTGAGCTGCAAAAGTCTGTCGCACATACTAGTATTTGACTAGGAAAAAGGAAAAGCGACCAAAATAAAATGTTTGATGCCCAAAAGCCAAAGGCTAACTCATTAAAATGAAATATCAAAAATTCCAGGCATCCATATCACAATGAGATGTATTGAATTGAAAAGATCAAATGATATGTTGTATATGGAGCCAAACGAAAAGCTTCAAAGATATGTATTCAAGTTTATGTGGGAGGTCATATATGCATACTTCTATAATTGAGATAGGTCACATTATCTAGTGCTAGTTGTGTATGCCTTGATTGAATTGATCATTGAAGCTTCACATTGGACTAAGGACTATCTCATCTTTGATATCCACACAGATCACACAAGTCTATGTTCAATGAATGCCATATCCATTTGTGTGATTGTACTTGTTTAAATGTGTTTTCACATGCTCAATCTTTTTTGATCAAATGCAAAATGATTTTTGAGTGTTTTTAGTTGTTTTTGGAAAGTACTTTGTTTTTACAAAATGTCAAAATTTTCAAAAACAGTGTTGCCCTGTTTTGGTGACTAAGTCGCAGGTTGTCCCAGTCGCATGCCCCAGTTTCAAGCCCACTCAGAGATTTTTCGCGGCTCATTGGCGAGTCAAGGTCTCAGTCGCAAAAAATACTTAGAAAATTTTTCAAAATTTGAGTTTTTATGATTTTCGCGGCTCAGTGTGGCAACTTGTTCACGGGTGGAGGGTCCAGTTGCGAGGGGTACTCAGAGATTTTCGCGACTCACCTCGCGACTCTTTCACAGGTAGACCTTCCAATCGTGAAAAACACTTAGAAGATTTTTCAAGAATCTTGGTTTCACAGTGTTTTGCGGCTTACCCTGGCGACTTACTAGCGACTTGAACTAGTCGCGAAAAACGCGTGTTTTGCGTTTTAAAGACAGTTTTTAAAACATTTTCAATTTTTCCCTCGTACTTTGTGACTGTTCATTGTCTTCCCCATTTCACTCTTTCAAACTCTCCGAGTATTTCTTCCAAAATCCTTCATTTTGGCACCATTTCTTCTCAAATCTTCAAGAAAAAGGTATGGGTTTTCTTTCCCTCACTTCATATTTCATGATTTAAGTGTTATTTTCTTGAATCTATGAGTGTGTTATTGCCATTTTGTTTTGGGAAATATCTTGTTCGTAAATGGATTTGTTTTATTTTGTTTGAGTGTTTTTTGATTGAGTGTTGGTGTTTTTGATTGTCTATTGAGTATATTGCTGTTGTTTTTATGGAGCTTGTGCTCTATGGTGTGTTTCATGGCTATATTGATTTGTGCGTATCATGCTCATGGTAGTTTGTCTATGTCAGTTATTTGTGACTTTGTGATATTCAGTGTTCACTTAACACTGAGTTGTATCTGAACAATCACCAGTTTTGTTCACTTGCTTCTTACAATTCTTCAGTGTTGTTTATGATTCCTTAAGTTTAATCTAGTTCATATTTTGAGATTGAGTGAAATCTTTCTAGTTCACATTCTTATCTGAGTTTAATCAAATTGATGTTGGTACCCTGTGGTATTGCATTTGGTTCTCTGCTGTGTGTCTGTTCTTTTGCAGATGACTCGTCATTCCTCTAAAGGCAAAGACATTGTAACTGATGACCCGTCAACCCCGGTTGCTAAACAGACACGACTCTTGTCTCAGTCATCTAGAGTCTCTACCATAGAGAGATTCAGGACACCTCTTAACTCAAAGACCTACACAGACAATTTTAGAGAGGCTCCTCCCATTGTGGAACGAATTGTCAAGTTGGATACACTAGGGACAACGTTTATCCCAAAGATTTTTGAAGAAAGAGATTGGGCTGACCTTTTTGGGAATTTTGGGCATCCAATTAAGGAATTGTGATAGGCCACAATCTGAATGACCCCTTGTGATTAAACTAATTAATTAATTAGCCAAATTATTAATTAATCAATTTATCATGCAATTGCGTGGAAGCACAAACAAATCACCAAACAACTAAATATGCAGCAGAAAATAAATGACACGGTGATTTGTTTACGAATAGGGAAAACCCTTACGACAAAAACCCCACCGGGTGATTTTCAGGTCACCACTCCCGAAACTCCACTATTATCAAATCAAGTGGTTACAAGTAAAGGAATCTCAAGTACCTTACCAACCTACAGTTGAACCCTTACCCCAATACCCAATTGGACTTAATCTGTAGTGACAATTTCCACCTTTGATGCACGGCTCCCAAGTACGTGACTAACTAATGCGCGGATCCCAGTACGCGACTTCAAACACCAACTAAGAATGAGAGGTTGGTTGCAAAGTTCTTCAGTTCATCATACACGATGAAGATCAGGAAGATGCTTGGTTACAAAACCCTTTGGTGCAAATACACAGCAACTTCTTCAAAGAAGATGAACTAGGTCAAGAACTTCGTCTTTGATCACAATTTGCTTGAACAGAGATTGCTCAATGCTTTTGTAACTTGTGTCTCATATGACGGCTCTTAAAATAATCCTTTCATATGTTTAGGGTTAAAAGAAAAGAAGGCCCAAAAGCATATTCACGGATCCCAAGGAAATCAAATCAGAAAATCTGATTTTGTAATTCTCGACAGATAGCAGGTGTCGAGGTAGCTATCGAGCAGGTGTCGAGCTTTAATGAAATTGCACTTCAGCTTGTTTTTTCTTGGACAGACTTGATGACTTCAACACTTGATCTTGAAACCTTGTTTCTTGAAGTATTAAAAACACCTAGAACTACCCAATTACAAGTAGAGTGCGTTTTGTCAAAGGATTAGCCAATTTACATAAATAAGTGACATATGTTCTTAACAAGTGAACACACATATGTCCTAACAAATTGGTTAAGGAATTCTACTCTAATGCCAGATACACAGGGGTAGAGTTGAAATGCTAGGTACGAGGAACAGAGTTTTTCGTCAATGCAGACTACATTGCTCATGTTCTTCGCATCACCAGACCAGAAAATGTGGATTGAACTCCGTATGATGACAGAGTACTTCAGGTCCAAGACATTCTGCGAGTTCTTGGGAATGAACATGAAGTGGGAAGCACAGGGTCATCTATAGGCACTGCACAGTTTTCGCTTGAACTAACAATTTTAAAACTGATCACGTTCTCTAACCTTTTACCCATTGTCAAACACTACTTTCATCAGTCTTGGAAGGGCTAAATTCCTGTGTGACCTCATTTCTGGTGTCCCGATTGACATTTGTGCCCACATATTTCAAATCATTAGGAAAACAGCGGCTCGATCTGCAACACGAACAAATCTTCTGTTCTGCAGTCTCATCATGAAGATCATCCTTCGTGAAGGTGTGCGTCCTCCATCAGATGGAAAAATTGTGCCTCGTCCTCGACCATTATCCATATACACTCTCCAAGCAAGCAAGAGCCACTCCTCTAGAACACCCAAGAGTGAGCCATCCACACATGCATCTCCATCAGCTCATGCTACAGTTGCTCCTATACAATCAACTGGCACTCCATCTGTTCCCCCTAGATTTGAAACGGCCAAACAAAGCCACTTGATTGCAAATGTGGTTCATCGGATCTCCGACTTAGAACGACTTCTTCACTCCTTTCACAATCAAAATCAAATACGTCTCACAACCATTGAGACACAACTGGATGCTATTCAGCGAAAGCTGGAAG